>JAVTVY010004872.1:0-39685 GCA_036873755.1 Hanleya hanleyi
CGAGGGTCCTAGACGCCGGTAGACGCATTCTAGCTCATTTCCGGCAAATAAAATATATAATTTTGGATAAAACATCAATTGCATTCCCCCCTGTACGCTTGCACTGCACGGCACCCTATACCCGCAGGTCTAGTCGGTCGGCGAAATTGATATTGTATCTTATATATTGCAATTGTATATTATCAGCGCTTACACAATATATTTCCGTGATATGTGCGCTAAAATCGTAACCGGGTATTAATTTCTCTCAAGGTCGTTCGATGTAAATACCCCAAAATGCCTGTTCCTATTTTCATTCAAGACCGTGAAATCATTTGCCACATACACTAAGTCAAAGGTATCTGTACGTTCCTTGTGGATAGTAATTACGGACAGATTACTGAAACGACACTGATTCATGGACGAGCGAAGCCAGGTCTTGATACGACGGGCAGTCGAGAAAGATCGCTTCCTAACAGCATCGGTAGCTGGGTTGACAAGAATGAGTTTGAGAAGGACTTTGACCTCTGAAAGCAGACACTTAGTCGCTGGTTTCAGGTCTTGGAAAGCAGAATAAATGTCTCTGAAGCAAGAGTAAGTTGTAAGAATATTGATATCGTTCGAATATTCTCGCTTCACAAAGTCAAGTTGATTCAAGTAGTCCTCTCCATTGAGGCAATTCAAAAGCAAGCTCTCCATCTTTGCGTATGCCTGAAAACCCGGTTGATCAAACCTTCTGCGAATGCCATTCACGGAAAGATCAATGGCTTCAAAATATATTCTCCTGTAATGATCTTCGCACGTGGCGGGAAATGTTGGCAACCCTTCGCCTACCAATCCTACGGGGTGCACGACGGTTTCTGGGGATTGAAGGATCTGATATTTCGAATTCATTTGCCTTTTTCTTGACAAGACAAAAGAAAGCTTGGAAGTTTTCATCGGTTCTCATCCCCTGCAGAACACGACATACAAGCTCTGCGTTGTGTTGTCCATCAACTGCTGCCAGTTTGGATTTCTGCAGCGTTTTGGACAGATTGTCTGTACGACGATATATTCTCTCAGCAAGATTCAATATTAAACTCATATATATTCCGGTTCAACGAGTCCACACAAGAGGCATTTTTGATCGATATAATTTTTTCTTGTCTCATGAAAAGTGGGGGGGGGGGGGCTGCAGCCCCCCCAGCCCCCCCGGCTCCGCGGCCCCTGTGATATTGACTCCGTCACAAGTTAATAAGTGTATAATATACAGGCCTGTATGGGGTATGGGGATGGTCATTTTTGAACATGATAGGACATGTACTGAGCTGTCTGTGGGGTTTTCCCGCCAGAATTTCGCTGTCGTCTGCTTGGGGTTGTCACGTGCCGAACACCTGGCTCCTCGAATTGCAACATTGTTGCACTTTCGCTACAATGTTGCATTTCCCGCCAGAATTTCGCTGTCGTCTGCTTGGGGTTGTCACGTGCCGAACACCTGGCTCCCCGAATTGCAACATTGTTGCACGTTCGCTACAACGTTGCTACTGTCTGTGGGTTTTTCCCATTCTCGTCTCGCGAGACTCCCTACTGCGGGAAAGAGTCCCACGGGTAAATGGGAGCCATCCCCCAAAATATGGGGGGTGAGTAGGCGGCGTATGATTTTCACCCGTCTGTATCCGGCTTGTCATTGACCTGCTGACTCCGCCGAGTTAGAAGCGAATTGCTAAACATAACGTGAATTATATAATTGGGAAATGACTCTTTCCGTTTCGGAGCATATCAATCGCGAACAAATTATTGTCGGTATGTATACTTGGCCGTGAAAGCGAGTTATCTAATACAGGAAGTAGTTCGCACAGTTCCGATCAAGAAAACAATATGGCTGCGCCCATGCTAGCTGGCCACGGTGAGATCCCATGATAGAGCAAACGTTTCAGAGCTGTTCGCATCTTGCTGGTTTCTGAACGACCATCTGTTTCTAACTGATGTGTACCGTTACTCGTACTTGTTCTCTGAATTGCCTCAGTTAGAATAGTTAAACACATGTACATAAACATACCGTCGGTCACATTTATGGTACAGCTGGCTGACCCATGTTGTCTGTCAAGCGAGTCACGTGTGTGGTCATATGATCACTTGGAAAATAGTCCCGGTCGAGCGAGTGATGTCATGCTGCCTCGCTTTGAGATTGGAGATTCAAAAATGTCACCAGTTTACATGAGAGTCGCTTTTGGTCTCCCGCGGGTAGACACGGCTCTCTTTGAGAATGGGGTTTTTCCCTACAATGTCGATGTCACGGAGGTGGCCGAAGAGACACGGAGGTCACCGAAGGGGGCGAGAGGGGTCCCTAGCGTACCGATTGGGTCGTATGAGGTATCAATGTGAAGCATTCGTGAAGGGGCATCTGGTGGGGTGGGTGTGGGGTTGAAATATCGTCATTCTGCGCATGCGCAGTAGACCAAGAATATGGAAATAGACGTTTTGGGGTCTAGGTGGGTCACTAGTGGTCTGATGGAGTCCAGTGAGGTATCAATGTGAAGCATATGTGAGGAGGCATCCGATGGGCTGGGTGTGGGGTTGGAATATGGTCATTCTGCGCATGCGCGGTAAACCAAGGGTATGGAAATAGACGTTTTGGGATCTAGGGGAGCCACTAGTGGTCCGATGGAGTCGTTTGAGGTATCAATGTGAAGCATATGTGAGGGGGTATCCGATGGGCTGGGTGTGGGGTTGGAATATGGTCATTCTGCGCATGCGCGGTAGACCAAGGGTATGAAAATAGACGTTTTGGGGTCTAGGGGAGCCACTAGTGGGTCGATGGAGTCGTATGAGGTATCAATGTGAAGCATTCGTGAAGGCGCATCCGGCGGGCTGGGTGTGGGGTTGAAATATCGTCATTCTCCGCATGCGCGGTAGACCAAGGGTATGGAAATAGACGTTTTGGGGTCTATGTGAGTCCCTAATGGACCGATGGGGTCGAGTGAGGTATCAATGTGAAGCCTATGTGAGGGGGCATCCCACTGGGTGGATGTGGGGTCGGAATATCGTTATTCTGCGCATGCGCAGTAGACAAAGTTATGAAAATAGTCGTTTGTGGATCTAGGTGAGCCACTAATGAACCGATGGAGTTGAGTGAGGTATCAATGTGAAGCCTATGTGAGGGGGCATCCGATTGGACTAGGGTCTCGGCCGTTGTCAACATTCTGCGCATGCGCAGACAGGGAATTCTGGGAAAAGGATGTGGAAATAGACGTGTTAGGGTTTAGGTGAACCCCTAATGATCCTATGGTGTCGTCTGAGGTATCAGTGTGAAGCTCTCGTGAGGGAACATCCGCCTGTGCTAGTGTGTCTTTCGTTGTCAATAGTCTGCGCATGCGCATTCTGGCCGTAGTATAGAAATGGACGTGTTGGGGTTTAGGTGGGCCACTATTGGGCCGATGGGATTCGAGTGAGGTATCCATGTAAAGCATACGTGAGGGAGTATCCGACGGGCTGGGTGTGACGTGGAACTGACGTCATTCTGCGCATGCGCAGTAGACCAAGACTGGAAATAGACATTTTGGCGCCGACAGGGGTCAATATGGGTGCGATGGAGTCCTCTGAGGTCTTATGTTGAAGCTCTTGTGAAGCAGCATTCGATTGGACTCCGGGTTCGTCCGTGTTCAATGGTCTGCGCATGCGCAGTCTGGTCGTAGTATAGAAAGCAGGCATGTTGTGGATGCATGGGAGTGTGTATGACCCACCACTATGGGTCCATGGGTGTGGTTGGGTGGTGTAGGTTGTGCGCACAGACGTCACTTCCGGGTTTCACTAAAACTACCTTCGAACACAGAAGAGTTCCAATGTTCCCCTTAGATGTAGGGTCCGGATGTTCAGCCAATCAGAAGCGGGTATTTTGACCCGGTGCATTATGGGACATATCCAAGATGGCGGCGTCTGTCTTCTGGTTCAAGATGGCGGTACGTCCGGTGTCGAAAACTGTCGGAATGTGGTCATCTAGTGTCGAAAAGTGGACCTTGTATGGTTCCCGCCTAGGTTAAAGCCAATCCCCTCATTACTATGGGTTGTGGGGTCTCGTTTTTTTCGTCTCGTCATTTAGAACACCATGGGAAGGGTTTCGAAGCGAAACGGTGAATTTTTTGGAAAAAGTTACCGGTATATAGCCCCATATAGTGCCATACTGGCTATATGGGGGGAGGGGTGGTCAAATTTTTTGTTGAGGGCTTTACTATGGCTTGTGGGGTCTCGTTTTTCTCGTCTTGCCAAGAAAATGACAATGGGAATGGTCCCGGAGCGAATCGGTGAATTTTTTGGGGAAAGTCACCGATGTCTCATTGTCTGCATATAGCCCCATACTGGCTATATGGGGGAGGGGTGGTCAATTTTTTTTGTGGGTGTTACTATGGGTTGTAGGGTCTCGTTTTTCTCGTCTCGCCGAGAAAAACACAATGGGAGGGGTCCCGGAGCGAAACGGTGAAATTTTTGGAAAAATACCGGGTAGGTCGGTATATAGGTTCATATAGTCTATGCTGGCTATATGGGGGGAGGGGTGGTCAATTTTTGTTGTGGGCTATACTATGGGTTGTGGGGTCTCGTTTTTCTCGTCTCGCCATTTAGAACACGATGGGAAGGGTCCCGGAGCGAAGCGGTGAAATTTTTTTAAAAAGTCACCGAGGTCTGTATATAGGCCTGTAGGCTGGCTATGGGGGGTATGGGTCCATCCTGGGAAATACACACGTTCATTGTGATATGGGTTGTTTGGATTTGTTTTTCACGTCTCGTCATTTAGAACACGATGGGAAGGGTCCCGGAGCAAAACAGTGAAATTTTTGGACAAAGTTCACCGAGGCCTGGGTAGGCCCATTGGCCTATACTACATGGCTATGGGGGTACAGGCCCATACGGGGTGGACGTTTTGGGGTCTACGTGAGCCCCTAATGATCCTATGATGTCGTCTGAGGTCTTATTTTGAAGCTCTCGTGGAGGAGCATCCCACTGGACTAATGGTTCGTCCGTTTTCAATAGTCTGCGCATTTTGGGGGGTATGTGGGTGTGTGTTTGAGATAGAGATGAACCGCTATGGGTCTGAATGGGGCGTGGAAGGTGCCAAAGTGAAGCTTGTGTGGGGTAGAGTCAGAATTGCGTGTTTTTAAATGTAAGTCGCGTCAATCTGCGCATGCGCAGTTGGTTGTAGTAAGTAAAGTGGCCATTTTGGGGGTGTGTGGAGGTGTGTTTGGGGTAGAGAGGGACCATCCTTGGTCCGAATGCATCCTGGGAAGTGTCATTTTGTAGCTCTCGGGGTGTACATCTCCATTTTAGGGACGTTCGCTTCATCTGTGATGTCATCGGTGACGTCATCAGTACGAGTAGTAGCGAAAGTGGGCATTTTAGGGAAGTGCAGGAAGGTATTTTGGGTAGAGAGGGACCATCCTTGGTCCGATTGTGTGGTGGGAGAGGTCATTTTGTAGCTCTCGGGGTGTGGACCCCGATTTGAGGGATGTTCGCGTCATCTGTGACGTCATCGGTGACGTCATCAGTAGGACCACCATCCCGAATTTCTACCAGGCCCAGGTCCAGAAGCTCTCATGTCCTGCATGTGAATAGTCAGTCATATTGTGTGTGTGTTTGCGTCTGTGTGTATGCATCTGTGTGAGAGTTTGTGTGTGTGTGTACGTGAGTGTGCGTGTGTGTGTGTGTATGTGTCTGTGTATGTGTCTGTATGCATGTGTGTGTATGCGTCTGTGTGTGTGCTTGCGGGAGTGTGTATGCGTGTGTGTATGCGTGCGTGTATGCGTGCGTGTGTGTATGTATGTGTATACGCGTATGCGTCTGTGTGTAAGTGTGTGCGTGTGCGTGCATGTGCGTGTGTTTGTGTATGCGTGTATGTGTGTATGCGTGATGTGACGGTGATTACGAGATTGGTAGGATTCTAGATTAACATTGGAAGGATGGACAGTTCCATTTTGACAAATCAGCGGTCGCGAAAAAGAACCAATCAGCGGTCGAACAATCAGCCAATCGATAAGCACCGGGTTTTTCCATGTCTCATGGACTTCGGGTCCCCACGGTAGGCTTTCGACGCGGTCCGCGCGTGCATCCGGGGATGTGTGTGTGTGTGCGTGTGTGTATGCGTGTGTATGCGTGTGTGTATGCATGTGTGGGTATGCGTCTATGCGTGTGTCTCCGTATGCAGGCTCACGCTCCTGTGGTGCACCATGTACCCTAGGATGTTCACGAATGTTCCACCATCCCGGCCTTCTATCAGGCCCAGGTCAGAAGCTCTCATGTCCTGCATGTGAATAGTCAGTCATATTGTGTGTGTATGTGTGGGTGTGTGTGTGCGTGTGTCTGTGTGTATGTGTGTGTATGTGTCTGTGTGTATACGTGGGCTTGCGTGTGTGTGTACGCGTGTGCGTGTGTGTGTGTGTGTGTGCGTGTACATGTGTTCATGTATGTGTGTGTGCGTGTGTGCATGCATGTGCGTGCATGTGCCTGTGTGTGTATGCGTGTATGTGTGTATGCGTGATGTGGCGGTGATTACGAGCTTGGTAGGATTCTAGATTAACCTGGGAAGGATGGGCAGTTCCATTTGGACCAATCAGCGGTCGAGAAAAAGAACCAATCAGCGGTCGAACAATCAGGCAATCGGACTGATGAGGGACACATGTTCATTCTTATATATAGACACCACCACACACTACCACCACACACACACACACACCACCACCACCACCACATTCCACCACCACCACCACCACCACCACCACCGGGCGTATAGACGCATACACACACATGCATACACACCCGCACACACACACATACACACGCATACACACGCACACACACACACACTCTCACACATGCATACACACAGGCGCAAACACACACACAATATGACTGACTATTCACATGCAGGACATGAGAGCTTCTGGACCTGGGCCTGGTAGAAATCCGGGATGGTGGTCCTACTGATGACGTCACCGATGACGTCACAGATGACGCGAACATCCCTCAAATCGGGACCTACACCCCGAGAGCTACAAAATGACAGCTACCACGACACAATCGGCCCAAGGATGGTCCCTCTCTACCCCAAATACCTCCCTGCACTGCCCTAAAATGCCCACTTTCGCTACTACTCGTACTGATGACATCACCGATGACGTCACACATGAAGCGAACATCCCTTAAATGGAGATTCAAAATGACACCTCCCAGGACGCATTCGGACCAAGGATGGTCCCTCTCTACCCAAACACACCTCCACGCACCCCCAAAATGGCCACTTCACTTACTACAACCAACTGCGCATGCGCAGATTGACGAGACTTGCATTTAAAAACACGCCATTCTGACTCTACCTCACACAAGCTTCACTTTGACACCTTCCACGACCCATTCGGACCCATAGCGGTCCATCTCTATCCCAAACGCACACCCACATTCCCCCAAAATGCCTGCTTTCTATACTACGGCCAGACTGCGCATGCGCAGACTATTGAAAACGGACGAACCATTAGTCCAGTGGGATGCTCCTCCACGAGAGCTTCAAAATAAGACCTCACACGACATCATAGGGTCATTAGGGTCTCACCTAGACCCCAAAACGTCCACCCCGTATGGGCCTATACCCCCATAGCTATGCAGTATAGGCCTATGGGCCTACCCAGGCCTCGGTGAACTTTGTCCAAAAATTTCACCGTTTCGCTCCGGAACCCATCCCATCGTGCTCTAAATGACGAGACGTGAAAAACAAATCCAAACAACCCCATATCACAATGAACGTGTGTGAATTTCCCAGGATGGACCCATACCCCCCATAGCCAGCCTATAGGCCTATATACAGACCTCGGTGACTTTTTCCAAAAATTTCACCGCTTCGCTCCGGGACGCTTCCCATCGTGTTCTAAATGGCGAGACGAGAAAAACGAGACCCCACGACCCACAGTATAGCCCACAACAAAAATTGACCACCCCTCCCCCCATATAGCCAGTATGGACTATATGAGCCTATATACAGACCTACCCGGTACTTTTCCAAAAATGTCACCGTTTCGCTCCGGGACCCCTCCCATTGTGTTTTTCTCGGCGAGACGAGAAAACCGAGACCCCACAACCCATAGTAACACCCACAAAAAAATTGACCACCCCTCCCCCATATAGCCAGTATGGGGCTATATGCAGACATCGGTGACTTTCCCCAAATATTTCACCGATTCGCTCCGAGACACTTCCCATTGTCATTTTCTTGGCGAGACGAGAAAAACGAGACCCCACAAGCTAAAGTAAAGCCCCCCAAAAAAATGTGACCACCCCTCCCCCCATATAGCCAGTATGGCGATATATGGGGCTATATACCGGTGACTTTTTCCAAAAATTTCACCGTTTCGCTTCGAAACCCTTCCCATTGTGTTCTAAATTACGAGACGAGAAAAACGAGACCCCACAACCCATTGTAATGAGGGGATTGGCTTTAACCTAGGCGGGAACCATACAAGGTCCACTTTTCGACATTAGATGACCACATTCCGACAAAATGGTCAGTTTTCGACACCGGACGTGCCGCCATCTTGAACCAGAAGGCAGACGCCGCCATCTTGGATAAGTCCCATAATATACCGGGTCAAAATTACTGCTTCTGATTGCTGAACATCCGGACCCTACGTCTGAGGGGAACATTGGAACTCTTCTGCGGTCGAAGGTAGTTTTAGTGAAATCCGGAAGTGACGTCTGTGCGCACAACCCACATCACCCAATCACACCCATGGACCCATAGTGGTGGGTCACACACACTCCCACGCATCCCCCAACATGCCTGCTTTCTATACTACGACCAGACTGCGCATGCGCTGACCATTGAACACGGACGAACCCTGAGTCCAATCGAATGCTGCTTCACAAGAGCTTCAACATAAGACCTCAGACGACTCCATCGGACCCATAGTGACCCCTGTCGGCGCCAAAATGTCTATTTCCATAGTCTTGGTCTACTGCGCATGCGCAGAATGACGTCAGTTCCACGTCACACCCAGCCCGTCGGATGCTCCCTCACGTATGCTTTACATGGATACCTCACTCGAATCCCATCGGCCCAATAGTGGCCCACCTAAACCCCAACACGTCTATTTCTATACTACGGCCAGACTGCGTATGCGCAGACTATTGACAACGAACGACACACTAGCCCAGGCGGATGCTCCCTCACGAGAGCTTCACACTGATACCTCATACGACACCATAGGATCATTAGGGGCTCACCTAAACCCTAACACGTCTATTTCCACACCCTTTTCCCAGAATTCCCTGTCTGCGCATGCGCAGCATGTTGACAACGGCCGAGACCCTAGTCCAATCGGATGCCTCCTCACATAGGCTTCACATTGATACCTCACTCAACTCCATCAGCTCATTAGTGGCTCACGTAGATCCACAAACGTCTATTTTCATACCCTTTGTCTATTGCGCATGCGCAGAATGACGATATTCCGATCCCACATCCACCCAGTGGGATGCCCCCTCACATAGGCTTCACATTGATACCTCACTCGACCCCATCGGTCCTTTAGGGACCCACCTAGACCCCAAAACGTCTATTTTCATACCCTTGGTCTACCGCGCATGCGCAGAATGACGATATTTCAACCCCACACCCAGCCCGTCGGATGCGCCTTCACGAATGCTTCACATTGATACCTCATACGACTCCATCGACCCACTAGTGGCTCTTCTAGATCCCAAAACGTCTATTTCCATACCCTTGGCCTCCGCGCATGCGCAGAATGACCATATTCCAAACCCACACCCAGCCCATCGGATGTCCCCTCACATATGGTTCACATTGATACCTCATTGGACTCCATCGGACCACTAGTGACCCACCTAGACCCCAAAACGTCTATTTCCATACCCTTGATCTACTGCGCATGCGCGGAATGACGATATTTCAACCCCACACCCACCCCATCAGATGCCCCTTCACGAATGCTTCACATTGACACCTCATACGACACAATCGGTACATTAGGACCCCTCTCGCCCCCTTCGGTGACCTTCGTGTCTCTTCGGCCACCTCCGTGACATCGACATTGTAGGGAAAAAACCCACAGACAGTCGCAACATTGTAGCGAGCGTACAACAATGTTGCAATTCGGGGAGCCAGGTGTTCGGCACGTGACAATTCCACGCAGACGACAGCGAAATTCTGGCGGGAAATGCAACATCGTAGCGAACGTGCAACAATGTTGCAATTCGGGGAGCCAGGTGTTCGGCACGTGACAATCCCAAGCAGACGACAGCGAAATTCTGGCGGGAAAACCCCACAGACAGCTCAGTACATGTCCTATCATGTTCAAAAATGACCATCCCCATACCCCATACAGGCCTGTATATTGTATAATACAGACCCCTATTGTAGGGGTACGAAGGTGAACGACATTGTGGAAAAACCCCTCATGGACCTGACCGAAGAGACACGGACCTGACCGAAGAGACACGGCGGCGACCGAAGAGACACGATGGTGAATGACTTTATGGAAAAACCCCACAGATAGGTCAGTACATGGCCTATCATGTTCTGAAGATGACCCCTATTGTAGGGGTAAAATCCGTGTTCCGCTTTTTATATTTTCGGGAAAAAATCCTAATTTTACATGCACCCACCCCATTGACTTGATAGGCAGGCCCCGATAAGCCCGGGGACCGATATTTGTATGTTCTTCTGCCCATATTAGATGAACATCGCATTGGGCGATCTCAGGAGTCAGATGAGTTTGGTGACCCCCCAATTTCTTTGACTTATTGAGAACACAACTATACATGTACCTACACTGCCTATTCCAGAAGTACCATATAAAAAAATATCTGTAATTGGAACTTTAATAGGGACTTCTCGATTATTGGGAGGAAATAATTTGCTATGAGCGTCCATAGTTTCATGGAGAAATATACATCAAATTACATTAAGTTTGATTTGGTACAGTTTCAAATGTATAAACTGTGGACAAAGCACATTTATTAGTATTGAGTAAAGGGTGACTTTGTTATGCCCATTATAAGATGAGTGGCGTACAATGCAATATTAGCGATTTTCATCCGTTAACTTTTGCTTGTCTGTGTGATATCTGCAATTTCAGGTCACGGATTGGTAACTTTGGGTATGCATGTACCTTACCCATGAGCCAAAGAGGAACTCTTTTCATTTTGAGTCAAAGGGTCGTTGGTTGAAAAGTCAGTAAAACATTGAAAAATGTTAATACAGTTCAGAGATGTGTATTGTTATGGCGAAGAACAAGCCTGTTGATTTTCACCCCTCTGTCAGGTTTGGCTTGTTGTATCTCCAATATTCAAATAATGATCTGTCCTTCACACCTATTCTTCAATATTATCCATGTAAATGCACGGCTACAGTATATATTTGCAGTGGTATAATGGTTGGAGAGAAATGGTAATGATAAATCCTATCTCTCTATAGGTTGATCTGTCATGTGATAAAAATGGCAGCCATAGACATGATTTTGATTGGTCAGAGTTTCACAAAGTAATCGAGCATCTAGGTATGGGCTGGAAACTGCAAGGGGGATAATTTCTCTTTCCCAGCAACACTGGATATTGATTATACCCGAGCTATCACGTGGTTGGCGATTATTTCAAATTATAGCTTTGTCATCAAACATGGCGATCGCATACATGATTCTGATTGGCCGAGTCTTTGAACCTAAACCGGTTTTACTCCCAAATATGCACCCTCATCCTGAACCTGATATCTCCCTGAACCTGCACCTGTGTTATGTCACTTCTGGTGATCTTTCTTGTTGTGACGTCACTGAACCTTCCTTTCTGCCTCTCTGCACATTTGGCTTGAAACTCGATATTTTCCACTACTAATATATACCATATCATAGATAACATTCCTCAACAGTGAATATGTGATGCCATTGCATAGGAACCATGTCCTACTTTTTATTCCTCCATATTCCCAGTCAAGGATGTTTTGAGATAAAGATCCCAATCAGGGATGTTTATGTTTATGGGGGGGGGGGCATATAGCAATCGCTTTGTCCGTCCGTCCATCCATCCGTATGCCCGTCTGAATTTCTTGTCCACGCAATATCTCGGTTAATATTTGATGGGCAGGGTTGAAACGTGCTTGAAATGTGGCCAGTGTCTCGTAGTTGTGCAACGTAGACTTTTTCTCGAGTTTCGGTTATATTTTCAAGAGTTATGGCCCTTGGTTTCTGAAATCTCCGTGAATTGGGACTTGTCCGGGCTGAATCGTGGTTAATATTGTATGGACAATTGTGGAATTTGCATGATATGTGGTCAGTGCCCTGTAGTTGTGCAGGGTGAAGTTTTTCCGTGTTTCGCGTATATTTTCAAGAGTTATGGCCCTTCGTTGTTGAAATCTTTGTGAATTGAGACTTGTCCGGGCTGGATCTTGGTTAATATTTGATGGACAATTATGAAATTTGCATGATATGTGATCAGTGCCCTGTAGTGGTGCACCGTGAAGTTTCTCCGCGTTTCGCTTATATTTTCAAGAGTTGTGGCCCTTGTTCGTAAAATCTTTGCGAATTAGGATTTGTCCTGGCTGGATCTCGGTTAATATGGTATGAACAAGTATGAAATTTGCATGATATGTGGTCAATGCCCCATAGTTATGCAGCGTTAAGTTTGTCTGCATTTCAGTTATATTTTCACGAGTTATGGCCATTGGTTCGTTAAACCTTAGTGGATGGGATATATATACATGTATATATTTGTCCAGGCTGGACCTCGGTCCATATTGTATGGGCAAGCATGAAATTTGCATGATATGAGGCCAGTGCCTTGTAGTTATGCAAAGTAAAGTGCTCTGTCCGTGCGATATCGATCAATACAGAACAGAACAATGGCGGGGTAGTGTCGGAATAAAGCGGAAGGGAGGGAGAGGGGGGCATATAATCAAGCAATCTATGGTTGCCTCTTTACTGCGTTTGAGTATATTTTTGGCAGTGGACAGGACATTTTACGCATAACTTGGTCCAATGTTATGTTCCACCCAGTTGCAGTTATCCTTGACGTGAAGCAGGGAGAAGACGTTCACACAGGAGTTTTTGAATAGGAGTTCTTGGATATTTGGACAGTCAGCTGGCATACATGTATATCCAATTTGGCTCTTGCTGGAATTCTTTTAATTTTCTTCAGCGATATAAATTTTCAAGACAAAATACATGTATGCAAAATTTAATTTCGACATTTTATTGGAATAATATTTGTAAATAGACATGATTATAAGATAAGACTTTGGATGGAGATATTATTCTAACAACTTAATTGAATCAAATTGTATATTGTACATGCCATCGTAATTGCTGCCTTCTCCTTGAGTACGAATATATATAAATAATTATTGCTATTATAATTGATACATGTATATGATAATTCTCCATGAGTAACAAATATTCTATTACGTAATTAATTATATCCATTTCTACATAAAAATTATTGATGTTGACAACCACCAGTCTGTGATCCGAGTCAGTAATGGTATAAGTTATAACATTGACATCATACATACTGCTATGATATGCACTACTGATTCTCTTCAGAATTCGCTTGCCTGTTTGCATATTCCATGGCTGAGTCCGCTTGCAATAATTATTTGTTACGGTCTAGAGATAGTCATAGAGAAGAACTTGGCCGAATAGCCATAGCCTTTCCAATCCTTCCAGTAAATGCCATCGTACCAGGCTCCCGGGAGATATGTGCCACCGACATAATATTTGCCATTGGGAAGGACTTCAGAGCAGTCGTTGAACCACCAGCCCGTTGTCTGGCTTATGGCACATTGATTTGGGTCGGGTTTGTCTTGAGTGGCAAAGGGCATCCCGTTGTGGTAGGTGAAGTCGTCTGTAATGTTTCCGGAGATTTTAGAACCCACATTCATTTTGTATCCCGTGGTAAAATTATGGACGATGAAGTCACGGTAGATGGCTTCATAGACTCCCGTGTCATTCCAGTCCTGAAGGATAAATTTCAGTCTGGTGTTTCCATCTGCAAAGCGAAAACAAGCATGATTTTGGGGATTTGTAAATCAGAAATTAATTTCTCTTTCTCTGGAAATATCATTGGCTCTAGCATCAACTGACCGGAATGTGATTGCAGTTTGGCATGTCATTAACAATGTACATATAGCACCAACGAAGAAGTGTTCCAGTTTGAAAATAGTTCAGTTATCATCGATAAAAGAATTGACATTTGGTATGGCACTATGCCACTAAACATATACACATGAAATGATTTTTGAGAGAGAAAGAATAAATTTGTCGTGAGCGAGATTCGAACCCACGACCCCGGCTCAATGCGCCGATGCTCTACTGACTGAGCTATAACCCATGGATTTTCCCTGTAATGACAGTAGTAGTATAAGACGAAATGAAAAATGAGTGTCCCAAATGTGGGTCCTGTGGTGTCACGTTGTGCTGACGTCACATCCGGTCAAAGGTCACATCCGGGTCAAAGGTCACATCCGGGTTATGTGAAGGTCACTTCCGGTGACATTCGGTCACGTGAACAAGAGTGATCTCCTCCTACATACAAGACCCCAGTAACTTCCAATGTTAATCTATGTAGAGTGGACAATGTTTAACCTAATGGGAAACCCACACATGGTCATTTGCGGTATGGGTTGTGGGATCTTGTCTTTTCGTCTCGCCACGTAGAACACGATGATAGGGGTCGCAAAGCCATTGGTTGAAATTTTTAAAAAAAAGTCAATGTGCGCATGCGTAGTGGGTAAATAGCGCTGGGGTGAACGTTTCGGAGCAAGAGGGACCCCTAGTGGGTCGATTGAGGTGTCATACTGAAGCATACGTGAAGGAGCATCCGACGGGATGGGTGTGACGTGGAACTGACGTCATTGTGTGCATGCGCAGTAGACAAAACGTATGGAAATAGACGTTTTGGGGCCGAGACCTGGTCCGATTGGGTCGAGTGAGGTATCAGTGTGTAGCAATCCTGAGGGAGCATCCGACGGGATGGGTACGACGTGGGACTGACGTAATTCTGCGCATGCGCAGTAGACAAAGTGTATGGAAATAGACGTTTGGGGGCCGATATGGCCCCTAATTTTCCGATTGGGTCGAGTGAGGTATCAGTGTGAAGCATACGTGAGGGAGCATCCGACGGGATGGATATGACGTGAAACTGTCGTTATTCTGCTCATGCGCAGCAGAGGGAGTGTATGGAAATGGACGTTTTGAGGTCGGTTGGGCCCCCTAGTGATCGGATTGGGTCGTGGGAGGTATCAGTGTGAAGCTCTCGTAGGGAACCATCCGACTGGGCTAGTGTGTTGTCCGTTTTCATCATTCTGCGCATGCGCAGACAATGAATTGTGAGAAAAGGGCAGGGGAAGGGGTGTTTTTTGGTGTTCGAGGTGGACCCATAATGGTCCGAATGGGTTGTGGGAGATACCAATGTGAAGCTCTCGTGGGAGAGCGTCCAGCTACATGGGTGTGGGGTTGGAATAGCGTCTGCCTGTGCACGCACAGTAGAAAAGGGGCATTGGAATGGACGTTTTGGGGTTGACATGGACTCCTAGTGGTCAGATTGGTCTGTGAGAGACCTTATTTTGAAGCTCTCTTGGGGGTAGCGTCGGGTTGAATTAGTGTCTAAATAAATATGTACTGATGAGGGACACGAGTTCATTCCTATTCGGCCTGCCGAGAGAGGCAGGGTGGCTTAGTGGGTGTATGTAAATTTAGGATTGGGTTTGAATATATAAAAAGTGGAAGATCAACACGTTCATAAGTGTTCATATAGTTTATTATTTCCTCCGCTGGGGGAGCCGCGTTGGGTACGTTTACAAATGTGCTTCTGTCCAATCAGATGTCGCCATTTCAGAAAGTTTCATCTTCGTTCGGTGTAACCTAAGCATCATCGGGCAGACCTGGATATTGTTGAGGTAGCATGTCCCCAAGCAGTTGTTTGCGTATTCTGATCGCATTTTCCAGGGCCTCGGTGGGTGGAGCCCCATATCCTCTTCCAAGTGACGCTTCGTCTTCATGATGGACCTGTGCGTGGGGTCGCCTTTCATTTCAAGCGGTAGTAGGGTATACTGTTCATAGATCCCCATGGCTGTTTTCCTGATGCTGGGACGCATTTGGATGTACGCCTTTTGTAAGTTATCCTGTCCGGCGTCCTTGATCGCTGCAGCATGAGTATTGATAGCTGCTCTCACAATACGATCACAAAAGGTAGGTTCGTCCTCACTTTCTTGTGATGTAGTCTGACTATCTGAGGTCAAGCTCTCCGTATCAGTAAATAGATTCTCAGCAGTCTCTGTATCTGCCTCCTCAGTGGGCTCCTCGGAGTCTGGATGGAAATTCTTCTGGTGTCGCATCATATCGTAATGTCTGGTGAACGTGCGTTCGCACTCATAGCATGTATAACCCATGTTGATGGTTGAACGTCGATTGTGCGTGTTTTGGGAATACACTTGCTTTTATAGACAGTAACGCCCGCCAACGCCCATCTCAATACCTTAACGTCCTATCCCAAGGGCTCATGCATTGTCGATCATCACTGGACGGACATTATTATTTTGGAGGTCGAAGAAGATAATTTTCCGCTTCCAGCTGCGTCTCCATAAAGGTTTGAAATGCCTCATGCAGTGTCAGCAGATTCTGGACACGGGTAGGTGTGTTGGTATCCTGATTGGGTACTCCCTGTTTCTTATGCAGCAAAAGACATACGCCGCTTTCCAATTCATGCTCGAGGTTTTTAACATCGACGCTGTTCGTTCGATTTCCATATGGGCCGTATCCTTATCCAGCAATTTTATATGGGTCATGAGGTCGGCATACTGCTGACGTAAAGCCCGTCGTAGTCTGGGTGCCAATGTGTTATGGGCTGAAATTGCGTCTTCCTTTTTCGAATTCCCTTTGCGGTGAAACTTTTCTCCTGTGGCCTCCAACGTCTCACCCATCTCGGCGTCCATACTAGCTTTGAACAAATCCTGCCATAGCCTCGAGTTCACGTTGTGCTCATTCCCTTGTACGGGTTTGGGTTGGTCCTTCACGGTTGGGTGACATTTCGAGACTGATGGTATGAAAGGGGCCCACTGCGCGGGGGCGGGTTGCTGCTGCTGAACGGGTGCTGCCTGGTGTGGACTCGGTGGATGGTGAGGGGTATATGACGTTATGGTGATCCCATACGGACTTGTCGCGCCTTGAAACGTCTGCATGAAATGGTCGATGTTCTGGGGATAAATTCGACAACCAAACACACGGATTTGTGCTGTGTCAATGAGATTTGAGAACAACACAAAGTATTGGCAGTTCGAGGCAATCTCTCTGGTCGCCTTCCTTGAGGAAAGAGATTCTGGTCGCAACTTAACATATTAATACACCATGCACCCGATCTGCAGCGGCAGGTTGTATGTAATGGTCTTTTTGACAGAAGTGATTTTTTAGGTGGTGTCATGAATATGATCCATCTGACGGAACAGAGGCGAGTTGATGCGCTGTCGGGCTTGTTTTTCATCACAGATATGGACGTTCACGTGGCGGTCCTGATTGGTTACGGTTTTCTCATACGATGCATTGCCCACCAGTTTCATGGATTTTCCGATGATGGCTTTACTGGGATCGGTATCTCTTTGGCGGCGGGCGGTAGTGACGGCCTCCGGAAAATCCTTGAAACTGGCCTCGGGGTGAATTCTATCACTTGATAGACAGGGGTGATTTCCAGTCCGTGGCTCATGTACCAACATAGTAAAGGAGTACCCAGCAAGATCTTCTCCCCAAACATGCTGCTGATCAACATACGCCGCGATCGTTTCAGGTAGTTGCGGGCTTCAGCGTAAGCGCATGTGATCCCCGATATCATCTCGACCCACCTCAGTGTTTTTGATAATGGGTGAGCATTCTGCAAACGTGTCTTTCGGGTGTTCTGGGACATAGATGTCGCATCCCACGAACCCAAAGAGCTGGTCCGTACAGACGGCATCAAGAAGTTGAGGGGCAGTCCGGATCCAGTGGAGACCCATTGGTCGCTTGTGGGTGCTGGTGATGAACTGTTGTAACCGGGGTCTTTCATATCGTGGAACTCACACTACCACACCTCGTGGTAATCGTACCCCAACTCCATGATGTAGTCTCGGTTCATTTGTACTTCCTCCCGTAGTTCCTGGGGGCTGAGTTCTCGTCGCTCATTGTGGCGGTGGTGGCTGTGGGCATCGATCGTGAGGTCAGACTCGTGCCCGTGCCAATAGCACCCATGAAATTGGAAGACGGTCGGTCGTTGATTGATGAGAGCAAAGCCGTCTACAGGAAGGCGTCGATCTCCGATTCGCTTATCGGTGCAGTTGGCTTGATGGCGGATGGAGATGCCGATTGAGTACCCGACCCAATCGAGCCAGTATTGTGTCAGACGTGTACGTGGAGAGGGCCACGTGGTCTTCCTAATGATGAATTTTACATTTCCAGATTTGGCGAGGTAAGAGTACAAGAATTCTTTGATGAGATTGAGATCGTAACGTCCCGAGTTAAATCCTATCACAGGCAATTGACTTAAACGTTCCAACAAACGCAGCTTGAGTTTCTGAGCGTAGGGTTTCGGTGGTTTGTCAGGAACATCCTCGTCGTCCTCGATGTCAGTGTCGTCATCCGATGTCGGAATACGTACATCCAATTCATCCAGAATGGTTTAGAAGATTACCATCAGGTGCGCGACACTGGCCTGACTAAGGGTCTCCAAGTAGTCCATCATCCATGTAATCCGGTCATGGGGATCGCCAGTAGAGACCAAACAGACGGGAGCCGGGCACGTTCGTATGGATGCTTACACTGAAGGGGATATGACGGCGCGTCCATTGCGTTTTAGTTGTCGCCGCTTCCATGGGTTCCAGGATGCATTCAAAGTCATACACGGCTCAATTCGGGAAATAACATTGTACAGGGGGAACATCGATCCCTTCATCCGTCAGCTCTTCAAAAATGGTGGGCGTATTGTGGAACACACCACCTGTGTACTTCCGTTTCACAGTGTTATCACACATCTTCTCGTGGCGGTGTAGGTTCCTAGATTCTTTGAACACGCGATGGCATTGCTGGCAGCTGTAGGATTGGGCATACCTGTTCATGTTGGGGATGTAAGAGAAATGCCCGAGTGTTCCTTCTTGGTAGAGTGGAGTCTGAGGGTGCTGTCATACTTCTCTGGAGATCGATGGATCAAGTGAGCGGTGAAGTGTCACGGCTGAGATTGTACACCAAAATATTGACTTTGAACAGTGTTTCGATCACACCGAGTTTACTTAACCGCACGCCCCGGAAGTACTGGGCTTGCATCTCCTGATCTTGTAAGTACATCTGCCAATACTGATTGGCCATAAGATCACAATCTCTGGGTGAAAGCTGGTCCAGATGGATGGCGAGACAGCGGAATAAACATACCCGGTCGGTGTAAGGGCCATCTCTTCCATTCACTAACGCATGTATACCTTCTGTTTGAACCAGTCCGGGAGATGGATGACGTTACCGATGGGATGGTCGGTCAATTTGGTGACGAAAAACATAACATTGGTGACCCGCTCCACTATCCATTGGGTATTGGGGCGTTGACGTTGGGCCCATTCCAAGGGATCCAACTGGTCCAATTGAGCCAGCACCGTGTCCAGGGACGGTCGATTAATAATGGTGAATGGTTGGTCAAATACCCGGATGTTACTGCTGGGATAGAAGTACCGGACTTGGTGAGTGTCGCAGTACATAACCGAACGCCAGATTCAACTTAAAGGCTGTAATTTAGTCTGAGAAAATGGCTTCCACGTAGCTGTGTAGAGAGGTGATATCCTCTAACCGGAAATTATAGCGGTCGTGCAGCGCTCGGTGACGTTGAAAACATTGTCGTATATGGGACCAATGGTGCCGGCAGGTGTCACTCACTCCTCTGGTATCTGGCACAACATCAGAAGGAATATCTACCGGATCCTCGATGAAGCAGCCGTCCACACCGGAGGCGCCGGATGCCGGATCAGAGGGCGGATCGGGTTGTTTTTCTCCATGGTGGTGCGGTGCCGGTCATTCACTGTAGGGGTATCCGGAAGAACATCAGAAGGGATGCTTACTGGGTCAGGAGGAGGATAGGTGTGTCCGTGGAAGATCCGGAGATGTTTCCTTACCAAACTGGGTAGTTTGAAACGGCGACCACATTACTCGCATGGATGCTTGGGTGCCCCATGCACTGTCCGTTCGTGACGTCGCAGATTTTCCAGACGATTGAATAATTTCCCACAGCTCGTACAAGAATACTCTCTGTTGTTGTGAATAGACGACACGTGGCGTCGTAAATGATCCAGGTTCGTAAATGATGTGGAACAGCTCGGGCAGCCATACATCGTATTTGAATACCGGGATATTCACTGTCCGAGAATTGCTGAGCTATTGTTCACTGACCGGAAATTGCCGAAGTATCGTTCACTGATTGCCGAAGTATTGTTCACTGTGTATTGTTCGTTGATCGGTATTATTCAGCTTCCGAGGTATTTGTCAGCTTCCGAGGTATTGTTCAGTGTATTGTTCGTTGAATGGATACGTCAATATTCTCTTCTCACATCACCACTGGTGGCCGTATACTATGTACGTTGTGCAATTCGTGGAATGGCGTGACGTAGCTTCGTGAGAACTTCGAGAAAATGAATACAGATCTCGAAAACTGTCCCTTTCTATAGAAAAAACTCGGACGATCAACCAACGTCACCGACGTACCAGCAACGTTTTTTTTCTATTCACCAATAACAGACGCGCAAAATCGATGTCATGCCAACGTAAGGGATGACCCATAGCGACTTTGGCCAAACGTACCGACGGTCATCTTGAAACTCGCCATCTTAGACTATATGGACTGATCTTTGGTGTCAGCATTGGGGTAAATGGACACAGTGAACCTATCTCCCCTCCCCGACTGCAAATGGATGAGTCCAGATGCGACCATGAGGTCATAATGCTATTAAATATCCATGGTCTAGGCGCTCAGAACACCAATTCAATTGAAATACGTAATATCTTATATAGCGACATGTACGATTGGAGAGCATTGATAGGATATTAATTTATTAAGATTGTGATTTTTGAGAGAGATTTGGTAGAACCTTTAAATAATACCAATCCGAGAACTTTTATGTTTCCTCAAAGTCGCCTACATCTTATCTATCGTGAAGCGACATTATGTCATACCCACTTTGGAGATATTTTGTCAACGTCTTGTTCTGATAATTATGGTCGCCCTCAGACTTTCAGGGGGTGACATATGCAACTATACCTTTTTTCATAGAATCACAAGTGATCTGATTTCTAAATAGACAATACAGTTGGTGGCCAATATCATATACCAAAATGTTCCCCAAACCTTGCCGAATGTGAATATGACACCTCTTTGAACAGACAATGTAAATTGGAGAATATAATTACAAAAACATTGGTTCTTGTGACTGCCAGCAGAAGCCAATAAAGAATAAACACATACTCTTGATAGATGGTCCTAAAAATTGTATGAAATCACTGCTACAACAAAGACTATCTCAGAAAAGAAAATTCCATCGGAAAGTATTTTTAAAAGATTTTTTATCATTTACTATGTCAAAATAATTGTCCAAGGCAATGATAATTCGCGTCAGCCAATATAACGGACAGTCCAAAGCTGTGTAGAGCTATCCAAGACAGACCTGTGTGTCACACTCCTGTCACCAACCTGTGTTAGTTTGAAAAGCTAATACATCTAAACCAGTTTGTGCAGTCAGTGAGGGAAATGCCCTAGATTCTTTCTATTCAATCCCCAACTGCCTGTTGTGGTCCATTCATTCACAGCCTGTTGTGATTGTGTCTGGTTCTAAAAGAAGCTGCATAATTAATTGCCAATTGGCTGCACATATCTGTGATTTGATCCACATGTCGGGTACACAAAATTTCTAGACTAAGACAATTACTGAAGAAGTAAAAAAAATATTTAAAAATACTTCTCAAATCATTTTTCATATCTAACATAGTCTTTGTTGTAGAACATACTGTACAGAATTTTCCTAACTGCTTTTCAATATTGTGTGTTTATTCTTTATTGACTTCTGCTGGCAGTCGCAAGTCCCATTGTTTTTGTAATTATATTCTCCAATTTACATTGTTTCTTCAAAGAGGTGTCATATTCGCGTTCAGCAATGTTTGAGGAACATTTTTGGTATATGATATTGGCCAGCAACTGTATTGCCTATTTAGTAATCAGATCACCTGTGATTCTATGAAAAAAGGTACAGTTGCATATGTCACCCCCCCCCCCCTTAAAGTCTGGGGGTGACCATAATTATCAGAACACGAAGTTGACAAAATGGTCCAAAATCATGCAGATAATCCATTATTTCTTCATTATTTCACTTTAATACTGTGATCCAATCATTAGAGGTATTACCGTAGGATGTCCAAGCCCTTGATCATTTGGCTGTCTTTTGTGCCGACTGCTGAATACTACCCTCATGACCCTACAATAATGTGCTTTATTGGCAAACCTCGTCCAGCATTGTGACACCTACAAGTCACTTGCCAGGAAGTAAGCTTAAGGATCTTCAAACCGGGAACACTGTGTGCAATACAGCTTGTCGGGTAGCTCTTCCAGGTTTGACATGATTCCCTACGGCGTACTTGTAGTCGCCTATTGTGTTTTCCTTACATGACGAATAGGCCCAGATCTGACACATTCAGCAGGCCATCCAACAGAGAAGCGTGCCAATCTATCTTCATACTGGTAGACTGAATGCACATCCGAATGCATCGAGCTTACAGACCTATTAACTCTCATGCATTTGGCATAGATCTGTCTCACGCAGCTATTGCGCATATTTTGTTAATTTATTTAGAAAATAACCACTTATCATTGAAATTTTCCCCAGCTGCAGAAAGATGATTCTGTAATTTCAAAAATCCTGGACTTGAAAATATTCAGTTTTGACTCTGTGAAGGGTGAAATGTTAATGATCAGCTGTTTTGTCTCTCAAATTTTGCTTCTAACACTTCACGCCCTCGAACTTAAAAGCTTCGCACTTTACGATGGATCGGTCAGTTAAAATTTCTGACTATGATTTCCTTGTGTCACAATGCTGCAGCGAGTGTATCGATCGATCTGTTGGGATCCTGCGAGGATTTAGGATTTACCTGGACTTGTGAAGATGTAGAAGCAGAGTTCAGGTATGGTATATACTACAGCATGCTTAAGAAGAGTATATTTGTGTGACCTTTGACCCTGACCTACCTGAGGTGAAGGAGTGCATGGATTCAAGCCCGAGCCAGAAGTCGCCCCTGGCAGGCGGCATATCTCCAAAACCATAGACGTAGGTAAGAAACGTCTGTTGGAAGCTAACGTTTCCAAATTCCCTACGTTGTATCAAAATCGCACCTGCCTCACAGTGCACCTAGAAAGGATAGTAAAAGTCTTGGTTATGCATAAATGCTGAACCAGTCTCTCGTGTTTGCGAGAGCTGTATTGCAAGGGTGACCACTAAATTGCAAGAGTGATTCGTTCTTGTCGGTACATGTATTACTCTACATTGCGTTTCATTTTCCAGCAGAGTAATCAATAACTCTCCTGGGGAGGGGGGGGGGGAAGTTAGGCGAGTAATGAAGAGGGAGAGTGATCACTCTGCTTAAAACTGCTGTGCGAATTCAGTCAAATGAAATCTCGACAGAGATTTGCCTTGGCCTGTTTGTCCCAGGACAGAACATGGCTGGTGGTAATTAACGACCTTTGCCCAGAGTTATGACAGTTATTTTGAATCTAGATATCACTATCTAAGAAGCGTGATTATCATGATTATTGTTTTGACAGCAGACGTTACCGACATGTATTTGTCATCTAAATGCCAATATCAGAGGTGTTTACTCTCCAGTGAGGTAGAATTTCTCACCAACATAAATTGTTAAATTCTAGGGACGTGTTACTGGGATATTTGGGGCGGCATACAGCATATCATTTGCAAAGCCATGAGAGATGTTTGTCTGAATTAACTGGCATACAAACCCAATACTCCAGGGATCAAAATTATACCTGTCTGGCTGTCCCATTCCTGGGATATGTTTATACATGTAAATGTAATCTTAGATCACATCAGAGCATTTTATATGTATAGCAGGGTAGGAATGATTTAACCAAAAACATGAAAAACCAAAACATGATCAAATTCTTGTGGTCACAAAAGTGTGCCTGTTTTGATCATGCTCATGTGGCAGCTTTTAGTGCAGCCGTAGCATTATTTTAACCATGATTTGCGTGTGAGAGAATTACATTCAACATTCACAACAACAACAACAACAAAAATGCAGGTATTCAAATTTTGAAATTTAAACTGTATATGATGTTATTAATCATTTACCAAGTTTACCTACATTGATTGGGTCTTTTTGGTGAGCCCAGATGGTGTATGTGCCAGGTTTGGTATAACCGGCCTTGTACAATTGGTGACAATCTGAAATAAAACAGAAATCTCATTGTGTATGTATTCACCTCTTTGCCTCAGTGGTTTGCTACCATTGCCCCTAGACTGGATGAGTCTCTATTTCATATGTACTATTTAATAATAATAAAATGATCTTTAAATATATATGTTTGATAAATAAATAAATAGAATGAAAAAAAAAAAAAAAAAAAATGAAAAAAATATTTTTAAAATAGTTTCAAGCATTTCTTAATAGGCAGAGTTACTTCCTCTTGTTTCCCGTTTAAAATACATTATGAAACAGGGGCTGGATCCAGTCTACCATTGCCCCCTGATGACGCCATTTGATGCCACATTCCAATCCATGATGACGCGTCATTTGACGCCGCAAACCAATTAAGGATAGCTGTCCCCTTACAGGCAGTTTTTGCAACCCCATGACAATCTGTCGTCTGTATCAATAAATATACTGTAGATAACAATAATAAACTATATATTTTATGAAAGCGTACATCGTAGGGATTCCAACTATATGATTTGTATAACCGACGCTGCTACTGTGTAGAAAATATTTCAATTTTAAAAAATTAAAATGAAAACAATAGCGTCCATTTTTCAATTGAAATTTCATGAAAACTGTTGGTCTTGTTTCAACTTTGATGATATGCCTTGATAGGGGACAATTCGAACTAGCAAACGTTATCTCATTTTTTTTAATTATTTTTGCCTGGTTTTGTTTTTACAGCTATTTTACTAAAATAAATTGAAAAAACGTACTTTTTTACGTTCGTTTGTCTTAAAAGTTGAATAATTAAAAAACTAATCCGAACTTACAAAAAGTGAGGTAAAGTTTACTAGATCACCTTATAAGTAGTAATCATGCCAAATTTCAAAAGCGTAGCATGGATACTTTTCGAGAAATACACGTTTAAATCTCGGATTTTGTACAAAAATGAAAGGCTAGAAATCGGGCAAAATGTGTCCAGCTATACATTTGATGAATTAATCCAAATTTTTTGCTTGAGTTCTATTGTCAAATACATTTTCAATCTGTCTAATGGGACCTACTCTAATTCCTGTTTATTCTGGATAACTATTACACTAAGGTTTTTTTCATCAAGGCGGTTTAAAGTTCAATTTAAGCTTTAAAAACTTGATAAAACTTGTTCAGCTGATAATTGACACCTGTGTAGATCACTTTACGGCGGTGTCTGAGTGAAGTGCCACTGTTATAATTAGAAACTAAAAACGGATGTTTGCATGGTTTTGATCAGAAGAGGGGTAGACTAATGTAAATAAGTAGGACTAATAGATAATTAGCTTACCATAATACTGCGAAAAGAGTTTTGGAAAGGAAAATTTAACAGACAAAAACAATAGTAGCCAAGCTAAGGCAATCTGTTTAATTGTTCCAGTGTCTCGGAAACTAAGTTTTTAATCTTAATATTGAAGCACTTCTATTTATAATTTTGATTTCATTTTTTCACCAAATGTTAGAGGAAATAGTGAATATTTGAATGAAGAAATAAATAAAAAAATGACCAATTTTGACCCTCTAAGGGGACAGCTATCCTTAATAAATTCATGAATCTAATTTTAACTCACTATCAGTTATATGCTAAATCACTTATACTATTCCATGTGAATGTAAAAAATATATAGTTATACCTGTGGCTCCACAGAATTGTTTTGTATGTGACAATTTACAGGTGAACGTTCTATGGGGCAGACCAGCATCCACTCTGTAGGGTTCAGAATTTAGATGTCATATGACGCTGCCATGGGGCAACTCAAAAACGGATATTAAAGTCTTTCTCTGTGGCCGGTGGGGATCACACATGAATGCTAAATGTAATTGGACCTTCACAAAAACTCTAGCTCTGATTGGATGGATGTTCTGCCAAATTTCTCAATAAGCCAGTGAAAACACCCGATTTCTTTTTGAAAGTTTGAATTGACCAATCAAATGCTCCTAAACTGAATGGTATCCATTGATGCACTGGATTTTCGATAAATAACTAATTCTACTCTTCTCAGATTTTTCCATGTTGCTTACGGTAATCCCTCTAATAATTGAAGCGGGTGGTGAGGTGGGCACGGGTTCCTGTAAGCGGGTGGTGAGGTGGGCACGGGTTCCTAAGCGGGTGGTGAGGTGGGCAGCGGGTTCCTGTAAGCGTGGTGAGGTGGGCACGGGTTCCTGTAAGCGGGTGGTGAGGTGGGCACGGGTTCCTGTAAGCGGGTGGTGAGGTGGGCACGGGTTCCTGTAAGCGGGTGGTGAGGTGGGCACGGGTTCCTGTAAGCGGGTGGTGAGGTGGGCACGGGTTCCTGTAAGCGGGTGGTGAGGTGGGCACGGGTTCAATGCATTTTGCTGAGCAGCAACAGGAACTTGATAATTGATGTCTAGCACTGTAATATCACTTGTCTTTATTGCACCATGTAAGTGTCCTTTCTGTGTCTTGTGTGCTGTCCTCCGTGTTTCATAGGGTGGATGGAGGGTGTCTCAGGCTCCATGCTACTTCAAAGATTTCTTCTTTGAAGTAGCAGGAATGCCACTTGACAGGGTGGTGCTTAGTTGGTTCATCGTGATATAGCTGAAAATATTGTTGAAAGCGACGCTAAATTCTATTCACTCACTCAGTCTAATATTTCAATAATAATTCAATGACCCCCAATTTTGGGGACAAAAATTCAATCAGCTGTTCTAATAAATTTGATCACTCTCTAAAATCATTGAAATAAACAAACAAATAATGGATTATGTGCATGATTTTGGACCATTTTGTCAATGTCTTGTTCCAATAAATTTGATCACCCCCAGATTTTATGGTGGGAAGTTAAAGTTCCTGTGTGATTGAACTATTAGAGGAATTACAATAATGCAAATTGTCAGAAACTTTGCTGCATCGAAGAACTTGTTAGTGCATATAGCAAAGTCACTCTAAATAATGTAAGAAGTCCCATGTTGGCAGTCTCAATTTGTCAGTAGTCGCGGAATATTCATATCAAGATAATACCTCAGAAGTTCTTTGGAAAATAACATTTGATCAACAAAATGTTCACGAATTGCTAGCAATTAAGTCAACTTACTATCATGTGGGTCAGTTTCATCTCTAGTCTTGCTTCGAATGCCGTCTGTTCATTGGCTCTTATTTTAAATGGATGATTTGAGTAATAACTGTGCTGCTCACATGGGCATCCTGGTCTAGTATGGAGCACGGGGCTAGGTAGCACTGTTCTGTCAGAGATTTTTTTTTTAAAATCAATTTTTTTAAATTTTAAAATTTTAATTCTTTTAAATTTTAAAGTTTTAATTTTTTTTGAACATCTTGGAAACACTAAATTATTATATAGCTTAATATAATACTCATACATGGTCATATTTTAAAGCGCGAGCCCGTGTTTGCCAAGCATGGAGCAAACACGGGCTCGCGCTTTAAAATATGACCATGTATGAGTATTATAGTAAGCTATATAATAATTTAGTGTTTCCAAGATGTTAAAAAAAAAAAAAAAAAAAAAAATTTAAAAACAAATTAAAATTTAAAAAAATTAAATTTTCAAAAAAATCTCTGACAAAACAGTGCTACTTAGTCCTGTGGTATGGAGTATTTCATGACTGTCAACTTCCTGTTCTGATACGTTTAATCACCCCCAGATTTTATGGTGGGAAATTTCTCTTTTCGTGGTTGAATTATGAGAAAGATTACTGTGTATTGACTATACTGATCCGTTCAGGAAGGTGTCCAGAGAATTGTCAGAACCCTCATCTTCACATTTTCAAGTTAAATACTACACTAACGTTCCGTCATTTAACAATAGAACTCAAGCAAAAAAATTTGATTAATTCATCAGATGTATAACTGGACACATTTTGCCCGATTTCTAGCCTTTCATTTTTGTACAAAATCCGAGATTTAAACGTTTATTTCTCGAAAAGTATCCATGCTACGTTTTTTTTAAATTTGGCATGCTTGTTACTTATAAGGTAATCTAGTAAACTTTATCTCACTTTTTGTAAGTTCGGATTAGTTTTTTAATTATTCAACTTTTAAGACAAACGACCGTAAAATAGTACGTTTTTTTCAATTCAGTTTAGTAAAATAGCAGTAAAAACAAAACCATGCAAACATTTTTAAAAATAAGATATGGTTTACTAGTTCGAATTGTCTCCTATCAAGATATACCATCAAAGGTGAAACAAGACCAATAGTTTTCATGAAATTTCAACTGAAAAATGGACGCTATTGTTTTCATTTTAATTTTTTTAAATTGAAATATATTCTACGCAGTAGCAGCGTCGGTTATACAAATCATATAGTTGGAATCCCTACGATGTACGCTTTCATAAAATATATAGTTTATTATGGTTATCTTGTATATTTATTGATACAGACGACAAATTGTCACGGGAGTGCAAAAACTGCCTCTAAGGGGACAGCTATCCTTAATGAATAGACTAAACTGTTCAAATCGGGAAACGCACGTGATGTCATATAGCCAATCAAGATAGAAGCTTGCCAACACCGTGCTGCTAGGATTTTCTTTGATGTCTGCCCAAATGATCTCCAAATATGGCAAGTGGTGGGGTGTATTGATGTTAATTTGCTTCGAATAGCCAATCAAATTTGAATTTTAAAGAGGTCATACATTGCACTTCTCCTAATATGGACCACGGAATATTTATAGCGCTATGACATCACCAGACCTGTGTTCTGATCAGATAATGTGTTACGTTCAGCCAGGGCAACACGTATAGTGTTAGACTTGGGTAAGCGAAGATGAGAACCCTGAGACCCAACCATCTCGCTGGGGGTCTAATAACACCCCAGCCACCAGTCAGATTTTTGGACCGGATTCGGGCCCTTCGCGCACATCGCCGGAAGTGACATCATATATAGTAAAATAGATGTTTACCGAACATTTCGATTACTTTTCAAGTCTGCATAATACCTCTGTTGGCCTAGCGTTAAAAAGAATTAACTGGAGATCATTTTCTTTGTTTATCTGGACAGAGCATATGAAAAGTAGTTCGCTCATGTGCAACACTGAAGGAGTTGCTCGGCCGGATTCAAACTGAACCGTGCGTTCGTTGGTTTCCCCCATACGTCATAGCAACGTAGTAAAGGTCAACTTCCGCTATTGGAAGCAGGGAGCCTGCGAAATGGAGCATGCGCTGTGGGGAGGATGCCTGAGACCTTGGGCATGTTTGACTGGTCGACCCTCCTTCATCACTGTGTACTTGAATTCACCTCAATTTACAACCAGTGTTTGAATCATCAACATGTCCGTACAGAGTGTCGAGTGTTCTCACATGATGCACTTATCACCCTACCGAATCGGCAAGAATGATGGTAGGTAAACACCGCCTGTCACGTGTCAAATCCCAGTCAATGGTAGGTTTTTCGATGCTTTCGTTATCAAGCGTGGGCGTGTGTCTGACCAGACGAAAGTGACCACAGCCGAAAATGAACGATTTTCAGCATATCGATGACAGGTATGGGTACTGGTGTCCAGTCATTTTTTGATGGAGAGATATCGTACTATATTGTCACCAAATGTAGGGTTATTACTATTTCAAGTTAACAAAAATTTTGAACATTTTTGCGGCGAGAGGTGTTTTTAGGTGTTGGCGGACAGTCCATAGTAGGTATTAGCATCGAATTATAGTGTGAGGAAATGAGCACAAAATGAACACGTGGGAGCTTACTACCTGCCTCGTGTATCACTGACTCATTCATCTCTCGATTCCCTTCACTTGTGTGTGTTTAAGAGGAATATGAACCATTAATAGTTTATTCTCTGTCTGTCTGATATTACGACAGTCCATGGTATCATCATCGGACCGATCGACAGTCCATGGTAGGTCAAAATACGATCAGTCCGAACTAGCTACCATGGACTGTCGACATATCTGATATACAATCATATGTTGCCTCATTTTAACATTGCAGCTGTTATCCGGCTTCAATGTGAAGTGATCCAATCAACAGCTCATGGTCGCATGACACATGGACTGGTGCATTCACCTACAATCAAACTTGTCGATTCAGTAGGGTGCTTATGCTAATGATGTGTGTGCACGTGCAGGTATTCAATATCACTTTAATATATGTTTAGCCATCCTCTTCCCCTGTTTTATGTCTTTATTATAAGGTCCCATAAAAAAGTAATAATTTTGTTGCAATACCAAAATATACCGAGGCAGACGGGAAAAAATGGGACAATGGTGATGATAAAATATGCATTTTATGAGACCTAATTAGAGCATTTCCACAAAGTGGGTGCTCTTATGTTTTCATAAGAAATGGCTCCGCCGGATTCGCCGCCGCCGCGACTTTAAACGTGAATATCTCTGAAACCGTTAAATATTTTCGGGTCAAACTTTGTGTGCTATCTCCTTAGGCCTGGGAAATTTGCCTGGTTGTGTTTCGATAGCCGATGCTCACCACTAGGTGGCGATGCAGTCAGAGCATAGGTGAACCTTTCTCTGACGATTTCGTCTGAACGACTCGTTTGATTTCTATGAAATTTTATTACAATGGTCTTGAAGGATAGGCAATGTTCTAAAAAGGTTTTTGTGTATGTGGCATAATTATGAAGGCACGTTTTTTGCATTTCAAAGTTTTTCGTGAAATAAAAATTTACCATTCGCTTCGAGAAATATTCAAAAATTATTCTATTCTATGTTGCCAAGCATAAATGTAGGATTATCGACATGATAATTTTCTTTTGGTGTGAACCAAATTGTTATATCAATGAAAAATCTCAATTATTTGACTTAACGTCAAAACCTCCATAACCATTATCATGATTAAAGTTTTTTCCATTGAACTCTTATGTGCCATCTCCGTAGGGCTTTAGATCTTGCCCGCTTGGTTTTCGTGGCATTTGGCCGTCACTAGGTGGCTCTTTTGACATGAATGCAGGTAAACATGTGTAACATATCTTCTGAACAACGTCTTTGATTTCCATGAAATTTGGGTATAATGATCTTGAAAGATAGGCTAAGAACTGACAAGATTTTGGTGGTGTTGGCGAATCATGGAGACTCATTTTTGCATTTCAAAATAAGATTTTGCTTTCACAAAAATGGAAATTTGCTTCTTAATCATGGAAAAGTAATTCTATTTTGCTGAACATGAATGTAGCATTCCCAGTGATATAATTCACATCTCTTGTAAGCCAAATGACCATTTTTTTAGTATATGAAATTCTCATGACTTGAGTCCAATATCTACATTCCCCGGGCCACATCAACTGCATCATGGCTAATCCTATTAGACGGGCACTATTCAACGCAATGAACACGGGACAACAAGATCCTAGAGAACATAGAGAACGGATTCGCTCGAACGGAGAAGACAACGAACATGTTACAATCATTACGAGCTTGCAGCGTGTTCATGAAGCTCATATTGCTGAAGCTTTGAGGATGAGAGGTGCACAACAAGATAGAGAAATAAGGGACGCTGTGCAGGAAGAAGATGATGATGATGATGATGAGGCAACAGACGATGAAGATGTACCAGCGGTGGAGTGGTTAAACAGTAGTAGACCCCCAGCAACTACAGCGGCGACTCAGCCGGCTACCACTACGACGGCTACCACAACGACCGCTACCGCAACAGGAATGACAACACCCTTACAAGAGATCAGCCAACTGAACCAACAGCTTGACGAATTAGAAGATGAAAAGTCTAAATTACGCCTACAACTGGCTAGGGAACAGAAAAGATCCACCTGTACCGTGTGTCAAGACGATGAAACGACGTACGCCTTTTTCCCCTTGTGGTCACCTGTGCCTATGTGGTGTATGCTTGCTAAGCTTAACATGCATAGCGGGTTCGTGCCAGTGCGCAGAGACAGAGGAGCTTCATTTGAAGATGCGATGCCCTGTGTGTCGGGGATGTGTATCAGGCGTGAAAAAAATATTCCGCCCGTAACGGTGTGATACCGCTGTTCTTTCCAAAGGCCCTTTTTAGGGCCACCTAATTACACCCGAAAGGGGGGAAATTTTCTAACTAAAAGCACAAAACACCAGCTCCCACACCAACACCCCCTTTGCATAGAGTGAACACTAACACACATTTGAATTTCTAATATTTTTATTAACACAGTAGAATGAACATAAGGTCTTCACCACAGTAGACTCTTGGTGTTGAATTTTTTTTTTTAATACAATTATACGCTATCAAGGCGCTTAAATGAACGTAGAATGAACATAGAATGAACATAGAATGTAGGAATACGGTGATGTGTGAATGTTTATGCAACAAGACTTGTGTGAAATGTTCAATATTTATGCAACAAGACTTGTTTGAACTCGTCATCGTCTTTCTGCCCCTGGTGCACGTAGATGAAGGTGGCAATCTGTTCACGTGGAATTCTGGGTGGACAGGCAGCTTGCAATGCTTTGGCAATTTGCACCTCGTTAACGGCCTGTAGTCCCTCAGTCATGAGCGCGTCTGATGGTATACTATTGTCCATACACGTATGCGTGTTGAAGAGTCCGTTCTTGTTCCCACAGCCTGCACATACGCTGGATACGCAAGTGTCGAATGCGGGGTCTGAGATGATCCAGGAATGTGTCGATGTACTTCTTATAAATATACTGAGTCACCTGGTCAGACAGGACTTCATGAATTTCAGCTGTGAGACTCTCCAGCTTCCGCCACGCAGGTATTTGCAGGTGACGCCCTGAGGTAAAGGAATACGCTTTTGCGTATCCGCCCTCAACTTCCATTTACGAATATGCACCAGCAGCATGTTGTTGAACATAGAACAGGTGAGAAAGATGTCGTCACCCACATAAAATTTCGCTTCGTCGCTCCCCTGGTGGTCAATGACCGCATCGACGGCGTAATAAATGGCCTGTACTCTTATCCAGGTGTCCAACGTCAAGGCGATATGCTTAGGTGGTTTGTCGTCCCAGGCCGGTGCGTTAAAATGCACTTCCTCTTCTTTGACACTCACAGTTAAATAGGGAGAGAGCTCCCAAGTGTTCGTCTGGGCCGCCTGGTAGGCCTGCTGGATAATGTCATTGATCTCCTGCACAGACATAGGAAGTAGCGCCTCTTCTTCCGCTTGCGCAGGCACTTGCTGGGGCATTGGCTGAAGCACTTGCTGAGGTATTTCTAAAGGTGTTAGTCGGGGTCGTTTGGTAGGTGGACCGGGATTGGCAGGTAGACGGGACTCTTGGTGCGTACGTTTGGTAGCTGTACGCCCTTCGGCGATGTCCATGTCCATGACTAAGATATTATCTTCTGAATCCTGGGCTTGAAGTAGATCTGCTATTCCTTCATTTCCCGTCTTCTTCAGCACCTCCACGAAGGCTTGAAATGCTAAGGGGCCACGGCGCAGTAGATCGTCGATGAGGGCTCTGTTTTGTCGCGAGGTGGTCTTCTCCGCCATGATATCTTCGACACCGTGTTTAAGGATTATGTTTTCCACCATAAGCAGATCACATATATCAGCCACATGCTGCATCTCATCAACGAGGCGAATACGGTGCTGTAGAAGCTTAGCTCGGTGACATGAGTCCATGACTGTTGGCTCAGGCTGGTCAGGTCAGTAGGTGCTATGGTGAGATAGACTGGTGAGGCAGGCTCAGGCTGGTGAGGCTCAGACAAGTAGCTCCTGTCGTCAGAGTGGTTCAGGCTGGTCAGGTAGGCTGGTGAGATAGCTCCGTTCGGCAGGCCAATGAATGCAGCAATACCCCTAAAAATTTCCACTTTTATACGTTTTTTCGTGACATTCGGGTCTTTTCGGTAACCTCCGTGTGTCTTCGGTAACCTCCGTGACTCTTCGGTGATGACATTCGGGTGTTTTCGGTGACCTCCGTGTCTTTTCGGTCACCTCCGTGACTCTTCGGTGATGACATTCGGGTCTTTTCGGTGACCGCCGTGTGTCTTCGGTCACCTCCGTGTCTTTTCGGTCACCTCCGTCACATCTTTACGGACCTCACCGAACTCCCCGTGACTCTTCGGTGATCTCCGTGACTCTTCGGACACCTCCGTGACATCTTTCGGTCACCTCCGTCACATCTTCACGGACCTCACCGAAAAAACACGGACCTCACCGAAAAAACACGGAGGTGAACGACATTGTGGGAAAAACCCACAGACAGTACATGTTCCTCTCACCGAAAAGACACGGACCTGACCGAAGAAACACGGAGGTGAACGACATTGTGGGAAAAACCCCAGAACGACATTGAGTCCCCACAGACAGGTCAGTACATATCCTATCATGTTCACAGGTCACGCGCCATTCACCCAGACCGGAAGTGACGTCATACGGCAAGGTCACGCTCCATTCACCCAGACCGGAAGTGACGTCATACGGGACTGGTGGCACCCCCTGGCGGAAAAAGGGGAACCAAGAGTTACCTCCCTGGAAAATGGGAGTCGAAATCACGGCTCCCTACTACTACGGATGGACAGACGGACGGACGGACAAAGCGATCGCTATATGCCCCCCTCTAATTAGAGGGGGGCATCATAAAGTTGGTCTTGCCTCACACTGGGTTTCGCCCATTGGTAAAGAAATCCCTTCTCAGAGGCAGCCGTACTACTACCAGGGATGATTCCTGATTGCTCATCCCCCCAGGGGTATGTGCCCGACCCTCTATCCCATCCTAAAAACAATTGCCACACTTAAAAAGGGGTGTGCCCAAATTGGGGAAATCTAAACCCGGTGAATACCAAATCATGTATTACACAATTATCCGGGGAAATGCTCTTCGCTCGTGTTTCACATGAGCTTTCATATTATTATAGTGGAGTGGTGTTTTTGATGACCATATAGAAATTTTGTGAATATATTAGTTTTGTGTGGAGCATCTAGGATCATGTTGAAATTTTGGAACCTGTATCATTATAGTGTGGAGTTCAATAAACTCCATAACTGTAGCTGTGCATGCAGACGACAGAATACATGATGTAATTTATTCTCTACAGTATTAATCAATGTTGCCAATATTCCTTTATACAGTGATTCATAGAGACTAGCGATAGAGGACAAGACAACAATTCTGGGAACACCATTTCACACAGATTAGCAGAATTTTACTTTAAAAAAATACCCACAAATTGCAACCTTGTTTTTTTACACTGCGAAAAAAATTGCGTTGAAGCTATTTTAGCACCAGAATTGTGTTGAAAATAACACAAATTGTGTAAAAATCAACACCAATTTGTATTGAGCTCAACACAATTTTGTGTTGATATATTAAGTTTGAGCTCGTTTAACACAAAACCATGTTGATTTCAACACAAAACATTTTGTGTTGAAGCCATTTTGGCACAAAATTGTGTTACAACAACACACTATTTTTCGCAGTGTAATGTTTTATTAAAAGATCTGTTTTTCACCTAAAATAATTCAAGAAACTCAATATTTCTCCCTAAGTTGTTAAAAAAAACTAGAAAAAAAACAAAAAATCTGCAGTTGGGTGGAATAAACAGTTCGCATAATAGACTCCATAAAAAAAATTCTCACAAAACTATATAGCTGTGGATACTTTTCTCTTGTCTTGCTTGCTAAGATGCTAATCAAAGCCTACCTTGGTATTTGATGGCACTGCCAAAGTTGATCACTGATTTGTCTTGGTGAGGTACATGCAGGCTGTTAGTGAAGGTGCAAGCAAAAAGCGCAGACAGACACCAGGCAGGGACGGAGCTCAACATTGTGAAGACCACAGAGAACAGACAGGAACAGGCTTGTGTTCGTCTTTTTATATCTTTTTACACCATGTGGTTAATAAAGTGTGGGTGTAGGTCAGATTATTTTCACATAATCTTAAATCATTTCATATGATAGTAGTAGGGAAAACACGGATACACTCCCATTCACCTCTTTGCGCTTAAACTTGTGGCGGTCATGTGGCCATCACGTGATCAAGACTTACGGTACAGTACTGACTTGTTCTGGGTGGGCTCTCGACAGGTGGCGTTGTGGTTATGGGTTGCATTGATTGATTTGATTGAAATTGTAGTTTAAGGGCCGCTTCCCATTCGGATTTCGCGGCCCATCAACTCAATGTTTTATTTGGATTTCGCGGTACATTTCTTTGTTTTCTTTTAATATCTTTTCCAGCGCTAAATATATAAATAAATAAATGAATAAATAAATAAATAAATAAATGAATAAATAACAATGATAGATTAGCAGGAGATATAAATAGAAGTAAATAAGAGTCGCTATGTACAAGTTCGTAAATCTCTTTCGGGTTTTTTTGGTTAAGCTATACTAGTAAATATGAGTTCACTGTAGGTCTAATCGCGTGGATGATTCCTTTGTCTTGGTACCCCTTTGTACGCACAAAGCCGTCCAGAAAAAACTGGGAGAACCATGGGCGTCTTCAGGATTTTTCGAATCGGCTTCCCTAACGACGCCCTTGGGAACAGGGTGGGTTCTTCCAGAAATCTGTGCCTGTAACAATCGCTTGGAGTGTGTATTGGGGCACAGGACGGCAGGTCTACGTCCTATATTGTGTGAAAGTCAAAGGATGATATTCTGTGTTGAGGCGTCATTTCGGTGTCATATATGGGGTAGCGTGTCTGTGTGGTTTAGGATTTGGTATTCTGGTTGCTCAGTTCGGTGGGGTAGCGTGTCTGGCGTGGTACAGGGTCGAGTATTCTGGACGTTCTTGTGGACCGACGATGATGATCTTCATCATGTTCATCTCCATTTGCTGCTGTTTCATAATATTTGTCGTCATAGATGTTCTGTTTCATGGCTGGTCTTACTCGTCTGTGGTCTTCAGTGTGCTGTGCCTGTATTACAAAGAATAGAAGAGTTTGTAGTTTCTTGTTTTCTGGTGTTATTTTTTGCCATCGACTGGCACTATCGTGATCTAAGTCACACATGATCAATAGCAATAAATAATTAGGTACTAAATATTATAAATAAAAATATTATTATAGTTAAAGCCGATTGTGAATGTTTGATATAACCTCCAGTCTTCTGCCCCTGCATGAAAACCGGACGGTTAACATTCGTTAACGAGGGTTGGAAATAAGGGAACACAATTTGGTCGGAGCTCGTTATTAGGAGCTTTTAATTTGATCAGTGAATTTGTCTATGTTATTGCTATGGCATTTTGATTGGTTAGTGTCCAAATTTGTATCAGTCATTTCTGATCACTGAACCTTATTTCCGCCCCTGTAAAATAGTTTTGACTCTAAGCGTGCTACATTTATTCAAATTTGGTCCTAGGTTTATTGGTGTCTTGGTGTAACCATATATTATTAAATGGTAGAGTGATAGTCAGTCGATTTGATGTAAGCTAGTAAGGTGGAGTATACTTTGTTTATAAGAGGAGGTTTAGGATTTAATATAGAAGCCAACGACAGAGGGACATTTAAGTTTTTGAGTTCGTTTTCCAGTGTTCGGCGATAGAGGTCATGTTTTGGGCATTTGAGTATAACATGTTCTATCGTTTCTTCTTCGTTGTTGCATGAAGTGCATAGTGGTGATGTGTTTTTTATTAGCTTAGATAAGTGAGATTTTAGTCCTGTTTTGCCTAGTCTTAATCTTGTGATGATGCGGTCGTCACGTTTACTGTCTAGCTGGAATCCAAAACTCCTTCTTTTCCCCTTATCTAGAATACTATGTAGCCATCTACCTCGGTTTTCTTCGTTCCATTCCTTCTCCCATTTACTATCTATTCTGGTTTTAATGATAGAATTCAGTTCTTTGGTTCCTAGTCCTATATGCACGTCAGGTGCAGTTTTGGTGAGGCTGTCTTTGGCCGTCCTATCGGCGGCTTCATTTCCCCTAACGTCCACGTGGGCGGGAATCCAAGCTAAAATGGCGTCAATGTCATTGTCTCGTATTTGTGTACATAAAATTTCTATTTCGTGTATGAGGTCATATAGATACCAGTCCGCTTAAGGAATCGCTAAGAATAACGGTGGAAACAGGTCGGTTCTGAAGAACCCATTCGAGAGCCTTGATTATGGCGACTAATTCAGTGGTGTATACAGACATATTGTCTGGTAGTTTGAAACCTTCGTGAATGTCAAGTTCTGGTATAACGAATGCAGAACCTGTATTGTGTTTTTGGAGCCGTCTGTATATATTTTCAAGCGATTTTTCCAATGTGTGTCAATATATTCGAGGGCAGTGACCCTTATATGCTCTGGGTTGTCCTGTTTGGTGATGTAGCTATGTATATTCGTGTCCACGTGTGGTGTGATTAGTTGCCATGGTGGTCTATTGACCTTGTCAGTGTCAGAGATACAAGAGATAGGGGTGTCGTGTTCTTGGAATAGTCGTTCTATCGTGTAACCGAATGGTGCGGAGTCTTTTTCCCATTTTGTTTTTAGGAATTCGTATTCGGTTTTTGGGCCAAAAATTTTGTGGCATGGGTGGTTTTCGCCCTTGGCTATTGTTTTCCCTGCATATTTCATTGACAGCTCTTCTCGTCTTAAATGTAAGGGTTTTTCATTAGTTTCTATTTGTAGACTACATAATGGAGTTCCTTTGAACGCCCCGGTGGCTATTTTTAATGCCGAATACTGAATGCTGTCTATTCTTTTCAAATGGGTCTTGCATGCTGATTGGTAAGCGATTGAACCGTAGTCTATTTTGGATCTGATGAGTGTTTGATATAATTTGATTAAGCTATGTTTATTGGCCCCCCAGTTGGTACCCGATACGCACCTCATAAGGTTCAGGTCCTTGTTACACCGAATAATTAATTGGTCGATGTGGTCTTTCCAAGTGAGTTTTCGGTCGAAGATCATACCTAAGTATTTGACACTATTCTTAAACTCGATTTTCTGGCCTCCTAGTGATAGCGTGATGTCTGTGTTTTGTTTATTTGAGAATAGCACACCGGTAGTTTTGACAGCTGAAAATTTGAATCCCCATTTATCGGCCCAGTCGCTGACTGTGTTTAGTACCTTTTGCATTATACTTGTTAATTTTTTTATCGAGCCAGCAGATTTCCACATGGCAGCATCATCAGCAAAAAGTGATTGTTCAATTTCAGGATGTTTTGTGTCAATTTCGTTGGCCAGGCCATTAATGAGGATGTTAAAAAGGGTGGGGCTTATGACGCTGCCCTGTGGGGTGCCGTTATCTAGCTGGTGGTCCATGGACATGGTGTTACCAATACGAACTTTGAAGTTTCGGTCATGAAGAAATTTTTTTATCCAGTGTTGTATCCTGCCCTTAATTCCTAGGTTGTTTAATTGGGTGATAATCCCGTCCTGCCATACAAGGTCAAACGCCTTTTCTATATCCAAGAAAATGCCTAATGTATATTGG
>JAVTVY010004873.1:0-37362 GCA_036873755.1 Hanleya hanleyi
CGGTAGATTACCATAGTCTAGATAGTTGATATATTTACCAACTTGTTGTGGTATGTCCCTCTTCAGCAGATGTATCCTCCAATTGTGTACGGTCTGCACATTCCTACAGGTGCTCACACAAGTGGTTCGCCAGACGTTCCTTCAGAGCCTTGGTAATTATTCCAGATGTTGGTTGTATTTGCGGTTGTCCCAGTGCCTATAGTTACACCCTACAAGCAACAGGACCATCCAATAATCATTTCCTATACCAGAAACGGTCTCATTGATCACTAGGTGAATTGGACTCTATTCGAGAAGCAATGGTTTAAAAGGTAAATAAATGTCAGGTTGTCTTGGACAAAATGGACTGGTTTCAACTGTGGTGATGCTTTTTTAGTCTACCCTGGGTTTTGGGGAATAATTTGCAGATAGATGGGATCTAAATTTTCACAGGTTCCATGCACGCATAAATGACCTCAATGTTATGCTTTCTGCAGTATTTGCTAATCCTGCCTCCAACTTTGTGAAAAATTTTGCATATTACTTTGGCTTACTTTACCTTGCAACCTTTTTTGTGACTAAACAATGGGACCGATTCCAGACAGACACTATTAGCGCAGTTTAGGTGTTTTCACCCTCCTGTTCCAAATTGTTGTAATGTCTATGGTGAAGTTAAGTAAACACATGTTGAAAGTTTCGAACATTCTCCCTCATATGCTTTTTATTATAAACATTTTTTCGCAATCTTGCATAACTTCGCAATGGGCGAGTAATTGATGGAATATGTTCCAGATAACAGCGACTGATAGAGGAAAAAAACCCAGTCGAGAATAAATTATTAGAATAGATACCCTTCAGAAAAACTCGAGCATCAATTTGTAGGCGTTAAATATGGCATTGGCGAGGCAACTGGGGTCCATTTCTGTAAAGAATCGGTCATCAAATAAACCCATGGAGCTTCGCCTCTCCTGAAAGTACCAATTATTTTCTCTCTCTCGCAATGTGTAAATGACTAAAATAGAGATTATGGATGCTATTCAAATCCAGGTCTGTCAAAATTATATCGACCACGTGTTGACTCAAGGTATGGTTGAGCTAAATGTGGCTTTGATTGACAGGGTCAAATAAAACAGACTATACATCTCGAAGAACATTCCACTGAGAGCTATAAAAAATTTGTACCAACATAAACGATTCGAAAAACGGAGGTAGCCTAGTGTGACCAATAGCGACCCAATTTTACTGCATTTGTCAAGCTTCGTTGAAAACTAAATCATCTCTGTACCGAAGACTTCCATGGAATAACGAAAAACCTGTTAGGATTATTTCTGTATCATTGTGTAATTGTTTCAAATTTAACTTTTCAAGTTTGGATGACCAGAAGTCCATAAGGGCTACTCCGGATTTTTGCGATCTTTGTAACCAATTAACGTAGATGTTTGAATTTCATTATTTTGACAAGTTTTAGTCCATTACTGGTGATAATTTTGCTGTATAAATAAAGTTGGGCTCTAATAAATATCCTTGCACCAATAAAACGTTATATTCTAAATAGTAATTTCCGTTATTTCAGGCAAACGATTCACCCACCAAGAAAAAACCCACCGTCAAAAACTTTGTGGGGCAGTCATTATCTACTTGCTAACACTGATTTCCTATGCAACATTTGCCAGTGAACCACTTTGCGAAGAAAAACAATGAGTGCTCCTTTGTGAAAAATAGTCCGAAAATCCACTCATCGGAAAATACTATGTTTAGCAAATATTTGCAATGCTACGTGGAAATTCAAGCGCTTGAAGCGGTCGATAGTTTTTTCAATGGTGTAAATACGGATGTCGTCTGCTTCATTTAGTCTCCAAGTTTACCACCAAAGCCAAAATTATACGGCACGGAATAAAGACAATACTGGTTTGTAATCTCGTATAATATTTCGTTTCATTCTGTAGGATATGTTTTGTACAGGAGGAATATAAGCTCCCGACCCACGCTATTACGACCCACACGCTAATTGGTCACACTAGGCTAGATTGCCCCAGAAATAGGTAATAGATTTTATTATATACTTGGTGATGAGATAGTGAAAATTATCAATCGAATAAAAGCGATATTTTCACAGTGATGATATCAAATATATCATCACTGTGATGATATGGAAAATGACGTCACAGCGAACAAATACATGTCACCGTGAACACAGTGATGAGGCAATTGACCGAACCTCCACAAGGTTTATGCGCCAAAGAAAAACAAGCATGAAAATCGTTTATTTGAGAAATAAAGCTAATAAAATTCTTGAGATCTGCTGGATGTCATCGATACTAAAGTGCAGGATACCCGACTGAAAGAAATTCGCTTGCTGCACGTGCGATTTGTTGACAGCAAAGTAGTCCGCGTGTGACGTCACAGTGAAAATAACCAGTGTTTCAGTGCATCTTCAGTCGTAAAAGCCAACAAAATCTCAATTATTTTAATGTTTTAAAAAATCAGGACAAAGTAGTACAACAGAAGTATATAATAAAAAGAAAATCACCTGTTTCTTGACGAATACCATAAATATTTCATCTCGTGGGGTGAGAAAATTGGCATTTTCTCACCCCACTCGATGAAATATTTATGGTATTCGTCAAGAAACAGGTGATATCCTCTATATATCTTTACCAGATTTCGATGTTATGTCAGATGTATTCTCCAATTGTGTAATTTGTTCACATTCCTACAGGTGATCTCACGAGTGGTTCATCATACATTCCTTCGGGGTCCAGGTGTCGGCTGTTTTTACGGGTTGTCTCAATTCAAACAGTTACACCCACAAGCAACAGGCCAATCCAATAACCACTTAGTTTTTGCTATACCAGAAACGGTCTCATTGATCATCAGGTGGAGTGGAATATATTCAGGAAACAAATATTGAAAACGTAAATAGATGCCAGGTTATCATAGACAAAATGGACTTGTTCAAATTGTGGTGATGCTTTTCAAGTCTCTACCTGGGTTCTCGTTGGCCGAGCTTTTCCATGTGTGAAAGTTTGTCAGTTACTTGCCGACTGGCGGTGGTTCTCTCCGGGTAGTCCGGCTTCCACCACCAACCAAACTGGCTGTCACCATATGAGCAAAACACAGTTGAGTGTGACATTAAGCCAACTCCCCCTCCCCTTGAGGTTTGGGAAGTCATTTGCATCTGAATATGGCATCTGAATTTTCACAGGGATCATGCATGCATACATGAACTCTCCAGTATTTGCTAATCTGCCTCCAAATTTGGGAGAATATTAGCATATTATATTGAACAAGACTTTGTACCCCTTTTTGTGACTAAATAATGAGATTGATTCCAGCACAGACACTATACAACTGGACCATTATATTCGAGAAGTTTAGATGTTTTCAGTCTCGTATTCCAAAATTTTTCTATGTTGTAATGTCTATGGTGAATTTAACTAAAGACATTTTTGATAGCTTTGAAAGCCATTTAACATTTCTTGCCATCTTGCATAACTTAGGCATGACACAGAAATTGTGGGAATATGCTATAGATAACAGCGACTGATAGAGAAAAAACCATGTCCAGATGAAATTATTGGACTAGATGCCATTACGATGCCACTGAGAAAGATCTGAGCATTAATTTGTAGATATCAAATATGACATTCGCGAGGGAACTGTGATCCATTCCTGTAAAGTACTGCTGATCAAATAAACCCATAAAACAGAAATGATGACCACAGGCAAGTAAATTCTTATTTCTGTGCTGTAATAGTCCATATAAGGAATTTCATATACATATCTTGCCTGGGAACATTTCGCAGATCCTGTTGAAAATGTAAGGATTTTATCCAGCGTCACCAAACGATATTGGTGAACTGAACACTGAAGCTGGACAATCTAACGCTTAGATTTAGGGTGAAGTTGGGGGAAATATCAGAAATCATACCACAGACTGGACTCGGGTTTCACCTTTTATGTTTTACGATCTATTTTTAACGAAACCAGTATTATGAACTGTTTCAACACTAAAGGTTTGAGATCAACATGTAGGTCAATTGAGCAGTCACAATCAAATAGTTCAATACTTCAGAAAAGACCTTGGAACTATAAGGAAGCGACGTCATTTCAGAAGAGGAATACCATGACCTTGAAATCGCTGGTCGATTCTCACTTGCAAAAAATGTCATTAATGTCCCATTTGATAATTTGTACCCGAATAGGTACAGTATTCACGCGGATATTCAAGTTCTAGTACTTCTGGAGATTGGAATATCTCACAAGGGAACATCGACAAGATCATACATCGAGTCACTTAATGGCTGAAGAGTGGGTGATGAAGAGATAAGCTACAAAGGAATTCGGTGTCGACTAACTGTTGTTTCTGCAGCATCGCATATATCAGTATACTCTATGTGAATTGTTTCTTCTATCGGCAGGCACGTGGTGGAATGCTAAACCCATCGACAAGGCCGTCTTCTTATAGCATCTATTTACACATTCCTACCGACAAAACAAAACTCCTGGGGTTCAAGTGTGTCCGTAGCTCGGTGATGGATTACCTCTTGAGTATAGAATGTACCAGAGTAGCAAACAAATATATTCAGCAAAAGAAATACTTTAATTATGACTGATTGGTGGAGATTAAATGAAATTTGAAACCATGTCCATTGCATCGTCTGTGCGGGTATCCTTCCATCTTTACTCATACAATTACTACTTCTGATATAATAGATTTATAGCAATATCCTTCTCCGTGCCAGGTTAAATATCGGTCCTTATGCTAGAACGGAACAGAATCAGCTAGGCAGCTGCATGCTTCGAAACCTCAGCAAGGAAAATTTCATATTGACAGCTCTATGAAAATTGACAATTTAATCCATCTCAACATCGAGCTCACTGAACGGTAATATTACAACACATATAAGGGAAGTGGGAAGAGGTCACAGTATAGTCTTCATGTTAACCTATTCTAAAGCACATACCAAGAATCTAACGATTCGTGATATGTGTTGTATCTCAGGTACGCTTTTATTGTATTGTCTTTTATATTTGATCTTGGAGTAGGCGTCTATATATATATCAATCCGTAATAGTCGGGTGTTAATTGATTCTCCAGTATGATATATATTCGCCTCCTCACAAATGAACTGTGTCTTCCACCATGCTGCACGTGCTTGGAGTACTTCGCAGTACCCGCTCGCCAAACCCATCGACACGTCCGTTTTGGCAGCAATTTAAACATTCTGACCTAAAAAAAACCTCTTACATTCTTGGCTGGTTCAGATTTATCAGTAACTCGAAGATATATTACCGATACCTCATAAATATAGAAGGCATACCGGTAGCACTCTAACTGATCAAGCATGGTTATCATGTTTGAGGTAAGATATACTTCAAAGATGAATAAAGATAAATTCGACTTTGTGGACAGAGGTAAAATAACGGCCGTAACTCTGATTATGGATCCACAAATTCATAATGGCTGACAGAATCTTGACTATAGGTATGTCGGTTCTCATTATAGAAAAACGTCATTTCTTCATTCAATCGCCATCAAATAACAAGCTTTATTTCTCCTCTCACAATGTGTGAATGATCAATGTAGAGGTTATGACAATAGTGTCTCTGGGTTCCATTGAAATCCAGCTCTGTCAAAAAGCTACTTAAATGTGGCTTTGATTGACAGGGTTAAATAAAAACAGTGTAGCTCTCGAAGAAGATTCCTCGGTTTAGTCCCTACCCAGGATTCTGAGGAATAATTTGCAGAATAGATACGATCTGAATTTTCACAGGTGTCCTGCATGCATAACCCAATGGTTTTTTTCACCAGTATTTGGTAATCCCGAGTCGAACTTTGGGAGAATATTTTCATATTATTTGGCATAATACCACGCAGCTCTTTTGTGTCTAAACAATGAGACCTTTGCCAACACAGACAGTTTTCGATTGGACAATTCCATTCATTTAGGTGTTTGCACCCTCGTGTTCTAAAACATTGTGTAATGTCTATGGTGAATTTCTCGAAGATTCTCCATCGTGTGCTGGGGGTTCTGCAGCTTTGAAACCATTTAATTTGTAAACAGTTGATGCCATCTGGCATAACTTCGGCATGGGCGAGTTATTGTTGGAATATGATCTTTATTACAGCGACTGACAGAAAAAAAATAATTAAAGATGAAATTATTAGAATAGGTGATATCACGATGCCTTTAAGACAAACCTGAGCATCAAGTTTAGGCGTCAAGTATTGCATTCACGAAGCAACTGTGGTCCATTCCTGTAAAGTACCATTAATAAAATAAACCCATAGAGCAGAAATGGTGACCAGGGACAAGTAGGATATACTGTAGCGGTAAATTCTCATTTCAGTGTTGTAATATATATTTGTAATATAAGGAAGATAAAGAAGTGCATATTTAGATATTGCCTAGGAGCATATTCTTGGTCATGTTACAAAGGTAAGGATAGCATCTGATATCGCCAAACTATACTGGTGAACTGGGAACTGAAGCTGGGCAATTAAATACCTTGATTTTAAGTTGAAGTTAGTGCAAATAGCAGAAATGTTACGACCGCAATCTGGTCTCGGGTTTCACCGTTTATGTTTTGCAGTCAAGTTTCAATGGAACCAGGGTTATGAACTGTTTGAACGCTAAGAGTTTGAGATATCCATTGTGGTCATTTAAACAGACACAACAACATACTTTAATACTTCAGAAAAGGCATTGGAACTATAAGGAAGCTACTTCAATTGAGGAGAGGAAGATCATGACAGTATACTGCCTTGGAATTGTTGGTCGCTTCTCTCTTGCAAGAAGCAATGTCAGTTACTGAGAACTATGTGTCGGGTGATGAAAGTTCGTCAAGTGTCCACACTGATATTCATGTTGAAGTACAACGGAGATTGGAATATCGCTCAAGGCAACGTCGACAAGATCATACAGCGAGTCACTTAACGGGTGAAGAGTAGGTGATGAAGAGATGTGCTACAAAGGAATTCGGTGTCGACTGTTTCTTCTATCGGCACGCGCACGTGGTGGAATGCTGAAGCCATCGACAAGGTCGTTTTCTAATAGTTTCTATTTACACATTCCTACCTACAAAACAAACTCCTGGAGTCTTGGCTGGTTTAAGTGTATTCGTATGTAGAATGTACTGGTATAGTAAACAATATATTTACCATATGAAATACTTTAATAATCACTGATGGCTGGAGATGAAATGAAATTTGAAATCATGTCCACTACATCGGTTGTGAGACTATCCTTTGCTTCTTTATGGTGCAATTATTACGTTGGATACGGTATATATATATATATATATATATATTTATATATATATATATACCGTATCCAACGTAATAATTGCACCATTCTGTGCAATGCTCTTGAATTTCTGGAGATTGGAATGTCGTTCAAGAGAACATCGGCAGGATCGTATAGCGAGTCACTTGGTTGAAGATTAGGTGATGTAGAGATAAGCTACAAAGGAATTCGGTGTGTATATATATATATATAGCAGCGAAACTGCCTTTGTGTGCGGCAAATATAATATTGTTAAAAAAGCATGACGAAGTCAACTGGTTTGATTTCTGGCTAACTAGTTTCACCGTGTCTCGACGGTTTATCAAAGCTTTATTCGATCAAATAAATTACGGCTATTTATCGATTGTTGCCGTAAAAGTTAAGTTTTTATCGTCATCTTCACACACAGCAAATTATATACAGTAAATAAATGCAGCGAAACTGCCTTTGTATATAGATATATATATATAGCAATGCCCTTCGACGCGCCAGGTTAAATATCGTTCCTAACACTAGAACAGAGCATACAGCCAAGCAATTTCATTCCTCGGAATCTAGCCAATCTGAATTTCATTGTAAAACCTCTACACTCTCAAAACGCAAATGTTAGATGTAACATCATCTAGAGGGCTGGAGGAGGAAAAACATTTCGAAAGTGTTGTATTCACCACTATTAAGTGTTAAATACAACATTTTAAGCTGTTGCATCCAACACTTAAAAGTGGTGAAACAACACTTTCTAAATGCTTTCCCTCTTCCAACCCTTTAGATGTTAAATCTAACATTTGCGTTTTAAGAGTGTATGAGAATTGACCATATAAATCGGTGTTCTAGAACTGAACATCGAGCTCACTGCATTTTATCTTGGCGTTGTCTGTCCTCGGGTTTCACAGTTGGTGTTTTGTAATCGAGCTCAGTGAAACCAAGGTTATGAGCTGTTTAAACGGCCCATAGGTTGAGGTCACCATGCTGGTACTTCAATACTTTAGAAAAGACCTTGGAACCATTAGGAAGCGACTTCAATTCAGGAGCGGAACATCAAAATATATACTGCTCTTGAAATGGTTGGGTCGCTTCTCTCTTGCATGAAACGATGTCATATAATGCCAGTTTTGATATTTTGTACCAGAATTCAGTGTCATGTGATGAAAGCCTGTCGTGTATTGGCGCAGATATTCAAGTTATAGTACCAAGGTATTTGATTTCTGGAGATTGGAATGTCGTTCAAGAGAACATCGGCAAGATCGTATGGCGAGTCACTTAACGGTTGAAGAGTAGGTGATGTAGAGATAAGCTGCAAAGGAATTCGGTGTCGACTGACAGTTTATTTCTTCAGCATCGGATATATCAGTCTACTCTATGTGAATTGTTCCTTCCGTCGGTACACGCGTGGTGGAATGCTAAACCCATCGAAAAGGCCGTTTTCTTACAGCATCTATTTACACATTCCTACCTACGAAACAAACTCATGATGAAGTATCGGCTGGTGTATCTTTATGAATAAAGACTGTACCGATATAGTAAACAAATATATTTAGCAAAAGAAATACTTTAATTCTGACTGATTGGTGGAGATGAACTGAAATTTGAAACCATGTCCACTGCATCGTTTGTGAGATTATCCTTTGCTCTCTGCTGGTACAATTACTAAGTTGATACAGTATATATATGACAATGTCCCTCCACGTGTCTGTTAAATATCGTTCATATTAATAGAACGGAGCTTTCAGCCAAGCACTTGCATTCCTCGGGATCTTCCCAATCGGAATTTCATATTGACACCACTATAAATCGGTGTGCTTGAACTCAAATCGAGTTCACTGAAAAAAACACATATATTTCATCTTGATGTAGGTGTTTATATATAGGACTCCGTAATAGTCGAGTGTTAATTGATTCTCCAGTTTGATCTATATATCCGCCTCATCAAACCTGAATTGTGTATTCCACCATGCTGCACGTGGTTGGAATACCTTACAGTATCGCTCGCCAAACCCATCGACAGGTCCGTTTTGGCAGCAATTTACGCATTCCGACCTAAACACAATCTTCTAGATTCTTGGGTAGGTAAAATTAACTGTAGCTTGGTGATATATTACCCCATAATTATAGGAGGTTTCGTGCCGATAGGAATCAAACTGATCAAGCAAGGTTCGTTGTCATATTTGAGGTAAGATATACTTCAAAGGTGAATAAAGGTAAATTAGACTTTATGGACATGGAAGATATAAAGTATCCAAACGACTGTAAGGTCTGTCCGTTTTGATTATAGAGAGATGTTATTTCTTCATTCAATCGCCATCAAATAATCTTTATTTTTTCTCTCGCATTGCGTAAATGACCAATATAACAAGTGTCCCTTATGGCTGGCATTGAAGTTCAGCTCTGTCTTATAAATATCGACCACGTGCTGACTCAAGGTATAGTAGAGCTACTTAAATGTGGCTTTGATTGAGAGGGTTAAATAAAACAGACTATATATCCCGAAGAACATTCCTCTAACAGCTACACAAAATTGGCATAAACATAAAGGAGTCGGAAAACGGCGGCAGATTGCTCCGGAAATAGATAATAGTTGATATTTTTGCCAAATTTCCGCGTTACGTTCCTCTTTAGCGAATGTATCCTCCAATTGTGCAAGGTGTTCACATTTCTACAGGTGATCTCACAAGTGGTTCACCAGACGTTCCTTCAGGGGCTGGGTAATTATGCCAGATGTGGGCTGTATTTACGGGTTGTCTCAATGCCAACAGTTGCACCTTACAATCAACAGGTCCATTCAATTACCACTTACTTCTTGCTATTCCAGCAACGGTCTCATTGATGAATTTGGATTCTGTTCAGGAAGCAATGCTTTGAAATGCAAATAAATGTCCGGTTGTCACGGAAAAATTATAGATCAGAAATGTTGGCCACAAGCAAGTTGGCTACTGGAGCGGTAAGTGATCATTTCTGGGTCTTAATAGTTCGTATAAGGAATATAAAGGAAGTGTCCAGTGTCCCGAGACATTTACGATACCCTGTGAGAACAATAACGATTATATCGAACGTCACCAAACGGTATTGGTGAACCGGAAACTGAATTTTGAGAATCTAATACTTTGATTTCAGGTTCTCAATTCTGCATTGATGGTAAATCCTATAAATAATACAATGATAATGTGCAACTTCTCTGGCCTCGGGTTTTAGCGTTTGTGTCTTGCAATCGGGTTTAGTGGAACCAGGGTTATGAACGGTTTGAACGCTATGGGTTTGAGATCAGCATGATGGTCTACTGACAGTTGTCAATTGCCAATCACTGTCAAGGTGTGATTTAGGTACGTTATACTTTGGAAAAGACTTTTGAACTTTCTTCAGCCGAGAGGAACTATACCTTATTCCCTTCAAACTTGTTGACCACCTCTCTCTACGATTATTTCGTAAGAGAATTTATTATCTTGTGTTGAAGGCCTGTGGAGTATTCACGCGCAAATTCAAGTTAGTACTCGATTTCTGGATATTGGAATGTGGATAAAGAGAAGATGAGCATGATCGTATAAAGAGCAGGTGGTGAAAATATATGCTTCATTGGAATTCGACAATCATATCCAGCAATAATTCAGCGTTGTCTCAAGATTGTTCCTCAGTATCGCCAGTAAACATGCATCTGTATACGTTGTACGTGAATTGTCTTTTCCATCAGCACATGGTGGATTGCTAAAACCACTAGCAAGGTCATTTTCTTACAGCATCTATTTACACATTCCAACCTACATAATATACACCTCGATTCTTGCCTGGTTGAAATGTATGTGGTATAGTACAGCCCAAATATATTGATGGTTCATCCATTTAGCATAGTAAATTCTTTCATTATAATACGACAGTCTCTGCTCCCAATGATGGAAATTCAATACGAATTGACATGTATCAAGAGACCACCTCTCTGGGATCGATCTTCGATACTCTCTTATGTCGTCTCTTCAGTGATAATCCCTAACACAGTTGACTATTATAGTTGACAATCATGTCCCCTGCAACATCTGAGAAATTGTTGCTCTCTCGTTAATCTTACGATTGCTATACGTTCCAGCAATAATTAGAGACCAGGAAAAATGTATGTGTTGCAGGACCGGTGCAAAACTAATTTACGGTAAATCAAATTACCCTATATGGCCCTATACCAAACCTTCTTCCCTATCTTCGGAACGACACAAATATTGACAGTTGATGATCCTTGATTTCACAGTTTATCATAATGGGGTCATTTTGAGCCTCTTTGCATAACCATCGGATCAGAGAATCATGCGCAAATTCATAATGGCGGCCATATGGGGTACCAAAATAGTTATGTTTTCGTCATTTTTCTACTAAAATCCTGCTTTTCTGTGAGGAATAGTCGGCAAAACGATTTAATTTTGCATCAGATTATTATTTTCTAATTTATAATGCAGCTTTTTGCACCAAAGCGGTCATCTGTTGTTTTTTTTGTTGTTGTTTTTTTTTTACATATTTGGTAGAGATCGACCCAAGGGTATTTCCAAAAAAATAAATATTTTAAGTTAACAGGCCAAAACTTGATCCGATATTTTTGAGGTCCTATCCATGTCGAAGCCCAATGTTCCAGAGATGCATGCATGTTATTGTTGAGCATAAATTTGCTGTAAATCAGTCATTCCTCATTCATTCAATGTTAAGATTGAGCTACAGATCCAATTCATAGTCTACCCTCACTCAAGCTTTGTGGTCCGGGAGATTTAACTCTTTCCCAAAATACGCATTCCCTATCTGCCCCATGGGAAAAGTGTGTATATGTACGTCATTGGGGAGATGAAATTTGATTCAAGTAATTTATTTCTACACCCACCATTAAAATTGAGTTACATATACTTCTCCGTCGTATGCTTGAAGTTCTGCTTTTATTAAAACAATTCTTGCAACCTTCATAACTTCGACATGGGCGAGACATTGTGGGAGTATGTTCCAGATTACAGAGAAAAAAAAACATGTCAAGATGAACTGATTAGAATAGATGCCATCACACTGCACCTAAGAAAAACCTGAGCATCAATCTGTAGGCGTCAAGTATGACATTCGCGAGGCAACTGTGGTCCATTCCTGTAAAGTATCGGTAATCAACTAAACCCATAGAGAAGAAATGGTGGCCACAGGCAAGTAGAATGCTGCAAAAGTAAGTTCTCATTTCTGGGTTGTAATATTCCAAAAAGGAATATAAGGAAATGCATATGTATATCTGGCTTTTTCTAAATGTAAGGATTTTATTCAACGTCATCAAACGATATTGGAAAACTGGAAACTGAAGCTGTGCAATCTAACACCATCATTTTAAGCCGAAATTGGTGGAAATATCATAAATGATAAGACCACAGTCTGGCCCCGAGTTTATGTTTATGTTTTCCAATCGACTTTCAAGGAAACCATAATTATGAACTGTTTGAACGCTAAGAGTTTGGGTTCCACGTGGTGGTCATTTGAGCAGTCTTAGCCAAATAATTCAATACTTCAGAAAAGACATTGGGACAATAATAAGGAAGCTACTTCATTTCAGGAGCGGTTCATCCTGAAGGAACGCTGCCTTTGAAATTGTTTGTCGCTTCTCTCTTACAAGAAAGAGTGTCACATAATGTTAGCTTCGATATTTTGTTTCAGAATCCTGTGATTAGAGCCTGTCGAATATTAACGCTGATATTTCAAGCTATAGTACTTGATTTCTGGAGACTGGAATGTCCTGCAAGATAACATCGGCAGGATCGTTTAGCGAGTCACTTAACGAGAGAGTAGGTGATGAAGAGATACGCTCCATAGGAATTTGGTGTCGACTGACAGCTATTTTTGCAGCATGGTATATATCAGTATATCATATGCGAATTATTCCTTCTATCGGCAGGCACGTGGTGGAAAACCAAACTCTTCGACATGGCCGTCTTCTTACACATTCCTACCTACAAACAAACTCCTGAATTAAGGTATATTTATAGCAATAAGATATATTAGTACAATATTTGCAGCAATGTCCCTTCACGTGTCCAGTTAAATATCGTTCCCAATACAAGAACGGAGCTTTCAGCCAAGCAACTTCATCCCTCGGAATCTCGTCAATCGAAATTTCATACTATATTTAAATCGCTCTGCTTCAAGTGAATATCGAGCTCACTGAGAAAAAAAAACTGTTTTTATCTTGGCGTGTCCTTTTATAGGAAACCGTCATAGTCGAGTGCCTGATCTATATCTGCCTCCTCATACCTGAACTGTGTCTCCCACCATGCTGCACGTTACTGGAATACTTCACAGAACTCGCTCGCCAAACCATCGACAGGTCCGTTTTGGCAGCAGTTTGAACATTCCGACCTGAAAACAAACTCCCTAGATTTTTGGCTGGTTTAGATTTATTAGTAACTCGGTGATATATTACCGATACCTCATTAATATAGAAAGCATACCTGTAGGAACCTAACAGATCAAGCATCGTTTTCGAATTTTAGGTAAGATGTACTTCAAAGTTGAATAAAGGTAACAGAGGCTTTATGGACAGGGATGAAATAACGGTCGTAACTCTGATTATGGAAGCAAGAATTCATAAAGGCAGACAGAATCCTAACGACTACAGAGTACCATGGTTCTGATAATTTATGGACAGATGTTATTTCTTCATTCAGTCGCCATCAAATAACAATCTTTATTGTTCGTCTCACTATATGTAAATGAACAATATACATGTATAGACAACAACAACAAAGACAACAACGTTATGACAATAGTGTCTTAAGGATGCCATTGAAATCCAGCTCTGTCAAAAAATGTGCTCAAGGCATGATAGCTGAGCTGCTTCAATGTCACAGGTTTAAATGAAACAGACTAAAGAACATTTCTCTAAGAGCCACAAAATTTGGCGTAAACTTAAACGAGGCGGAAACGGCGGCAGGTTGCCCTAGAAATGGATAATAGTTGATATTATTTGCAAATTTTTGTGGTATTCCCTTCTTTAGCAGATGTATCCTCCAATTGCGCAAGGTGTTCACATTCCTATACAGGCACTTAACCTGACTATTAAAGCTTGGATGGAACTTAATTTCGAATTTAATTATGGGAGATTATCCAAAGCAAAAAGATCGCCTATATAGCGTTTGGTGTATAAGAAGGAACAGGCTTTGAAATTGTCATTTTATATATGACATGAGCAGTGTGACTAACGTCACAGGACCTACGAAGTACAGTAGGCATTAGGACTCGAACACGAACTGAACTCTTGGAAATCCCCACCCCCAGTTGAAATCCTGCTCATATTAAGATGGGCACCGCCCAAGTCAGAATCGCCAGTGCTTTTCATCAAAAATCACCAGAAATTTTCATCAAAAATAGGTCAGCTCAAAACTTGTTGGTAACAGTCTCTTAATGCGCCTTCATTCCAAAATAAATAACGATCGCCGATTTAATTTTACAATTTCTTAATTAAAGGAAACAGATTGAATAATATAGGTTTAGTAGATTTCAAGCTTTACGTGTGAAAATACATTTACATCTCTTTAATGGTTTTCAGTGCCCTTGTCCAGGATCAAAACAACTTTTTGAATCACATTATTTTCCCAACAATACAACACATTTTTATATATAGTACTATAGTAGAAAGGTAGCATTTATGTAGTTTACGGTAATTCAACTCAAGACCCTACACCTTCTATGCACAAGATAATAATGATTCTATGTGATTCTCCTGAGCATAGCCGGTAAAGACGAATAAATAGCGTCTCTACATCTTCTGTAATAGGGCCATGTGGCATAGTGGACTATTTCAATGACAGGGTATTTTTAGACGGACAGTAACTGATACTCATTGGCGATAAAACGCTGGAGCAAAACAGACCACAGTTTTCTTGGCAATGATGAAATGATTGGATGTGAAAGAGGATACATGTTACAGGCTAAACCTTACATATATATATAGCAATATATTGAAGTGTTAATTATAAATCTAATTTTAGTCAGAATTATTTCAGATCAGAACTTGATGGTAACAATGCCCTAATGCACGCTCATGCCAAAAATCAAGGTTCTGATGTCAACGGTTCTCCTTATTTTGCCGACGAAAGGATTCGGATGGACTCACTCATTACCGGACAATTTGCGGTCTGTAGCCTACTTCGTAGGAATATCTGCATATAATCATATTCATAATTGAGTATAGATGCATATCTGCCAAGAGGGGCCTACTAGAAACAAATGTGATTTAGAAAGAAATTATTGGCATGGTAGACACAAGCCGACGCTTAAATTTGTTTCGAACTGGGTCGTTATTGGATGGCTATGGTAGGCCACCCCTGCCACAGTTCATTTCGTTGAGAACTTGCAATTTCAATACAATGAAAATCAAACCAATCATAAGCCCGATTCAATGCATTCAATTTAATTGCAATGTATTGAAAATTGACCAATGCAAAGCGTGTATATATCAATGCATTGGAAATCAGCCACTGGCATGGCTTGTTACAGAGCTAGGTGCACCTTTTCCGAACCCGACATTTGCTTAAGTAAGAATTGTACTGTGAAATTTGAATAAAGCATTGACTCGATGGGCCGCGAAATCCGTATGGGAAATAACCCTTTAACTACCATTTCAAGCACCAAGCAAGCTCTTCGAATATGTGCTGCAGATCTAAGCGGTGACCTGTATGTATTCGTTCACATACAGCTATACAAGCCTACCAACGGGGCGCTAAACGGCGATTTTCCTTCTTTTTTTCTTTTTTTTCATTCCCACTCCAGTTTTAAAAAGATTTGGTCATGCACCAATTCAGTTAAAATCTAGCATGCTATAGTTATTGCACACACTTCGCCGATAGCTGTCCCCATCTAATAAAATTGTGTGATAACACAGACTGGAAATCTCATAGAAGGGCTCCGTTTAGAGATTTTTGACCCTGATATAGTCCACCCAGTTAGACAGAGTTAAATTTAAATCACGTTGACTTGCATAACGCGTTGATATCGTAACTGTGTCCGCGAGATTGGGGACTACCCGACAGCTATGAATTAAGCGTGGTAAAGAAGGAAAAACATTGTCAGTTGTTGCAATATTTGTAATCCGGCTTCAGAATAGGGTCGCCCGATTACTGTCGCAGTTCGACCAAGCTGACGAAGAGCAGAATGGCAAACCTCCAAGAAAAACCTCGTTTCATTGGTGGATTTTCAATACATCGAAATTATATTATAAATAGATTGAAATTACATTTTCAATACATTGAAATTCGGAAATTTTGATTGGTTGATTTTCAATGTATTGATATTGCATTTTAAATACATTGAAATTCGAGGCTTTTGATTGGTTGATTTTCAATGTATCGCTATTGCATTTTCAATTCATTGAAATTCGAGGCTTATGATTGGTTGATTTTCAATGTATTGATATTACATTTTTAATACATTGCAATTCGGGTAATATCATTGGTTGATTTTGAATGTCTTAATATATTCCATGTTGGATGTATTGAAATTATAATTTCAATGCATTGGTATCTATGCAACGCAACGTATTGTGGCAGGGATGGCCTATCATAGAAGGCAGTCCGTCGGACGAAGAGACAAGAGGAAAAACCGGTATGGAAAGCTTATAAGTAGGACATCATATATTCTCCTAATATTGTCTCTTGCTGATGGTTGACATTTAAAACATTATAGACATATTACAATACATATATTGCTGACAGCAATCATCGTCTCAAGGGCAGACATTAAAGTGTCATCATCTTCAAACCGCACAAGTACGAAATTTCTAAATTGCGGACTAGATTGAGGTAGAAATTCAACCTATATAGGACACTTAAGATGCTCCAGAGATACCATTGACTGTCAAGTATGACACCCTGGGAATTTATACTGTACTTTATAATAGCACACTTCAGGTGAAGTGGATAGGCATCTGAACACTGCATGGTCACATCGACGCAGTTTGACCGGGAGGACGATGGCGAGTTAGGATTACAAGATGGATGTACATGCGGTATTACCGCATATCTTAAGCTTCTCCGTGATAATTAGCTTTTCCAGTCGGACTCTACTTCAGGAGACGCTCTATATGTTTTCTCACAGTTTGAAACTAGCTTCCGAAAGAAGTAGTTTTTGCTTGCAGGAACCAAATTGATAAACTGCATACTTCTAACTTACATTATTTATATTACCCCGTCTATCAAACCCCTGACGACATTATGATCTCCATACATTCCTCCGTTGATGAGTGAACATTGGCTGAGAACATAGGTGTATGGCAAGCCGTTTTTGGTATTTATTCAGTTATTTTTGATATCAACAATTCTTTCTTTGATGTAAAAAAAAAAAGAAGTCTTGATCTCAAAACTAGTATTTTTGATATCACCAATTATGCGATGAAATACCAAAACGGTGCAAATTTATTTCTGATAAAAAAATTTGATATCACAAATAACTGAATAAATACGGCTTGCCATATAGGTGGCTCAATTCGTGATTCATGGGGTGGGTGGTAATATGAACCAGACAACGTTTATTTCTGAAGATGTGTAGCGCCATCAGCGCGAATCAGTTTTGCTTTTGTTTTCACCAATCCAAACAGAATCCACAAGATACAAGACTGTTCCAAGTCCATCTGCTGGTGGAATCAGAATTCGGAGTTCTTAAACAGTTATATACCTTATGTGACACTGTTAAGAGGGATCATGTGTAGGGCGGGTTGGGGGAAACGGGTTGCACGGCGTGTTCGCACGACCTGTGCCCATCGCGGTGCGATGGAGTGCCCAAGTACATCCATCCATCCACCTTGTCAAACACTTGAGTCAAAGTTTCAAGAAAGAGTGAAAATTCATCGCACCACTCAATTCAGTCACATATTTAATTCCAGTAGTAAAATGTGAACAGTAAGTTTTAGAGCTGTCCAGTTTGACAACATTTTTCACTAAATTAAAACTGTCAGCAACTTTAATATAACAACCTTAGCGCTTCATTCTGTTTAAGGGGAAATAACTCCCACTGCTCAGCCGCGAATCCATTTTTATTTAGCACTGGGACAATCGCATTTACCATGTTTACTCCATGCTGAGGCATTTACTCAATCAGACATCGATGCTCATCCATAAACATCAATGAGTTACTTATTTGATCTAATCTTTTAATCACAGTTTCCGATCTAGCGCATGTAATTCCGGTTAAGCCGGCGATAGGGGCCGATTGGCTATTTCATTGTTTTCACATGAACATCGCAATAAAAGCGTGGTTATACTAAGACCACGTAACAGCATCCTCGATCTGTATTCTAGTCTGAATTTGAGGTGCCCTGTGGAGTTATATGGTTGAGTTTGATAGCCAGACGTCGTCAATTTTTGCACCTCTTACATATCTTGCCGATTAAAATTTGTCGGGTTACCGAAGGGAATCATCAGCGATATGACTGGCAGAAAGCAGAAATCTGTTGCAGTCGAACATATGAGTGAATGATATATATAATTTAGAGCACATTTTTCTTCTCCCCATTAGCACGAAACCCTGTCTGTTATCTATAGGAAGGAATTTTCCAAAATATAGTATATATTATTGGAAACTTACCTAAAAATCATCTCACCAATTCGTTGCTGAATGTATTTTCTATTAACGCCATAAAGCATAATCTGTTTTTAGGATATTTTAAGATTAATTGATCAAGCAAGTTTCTAAATTTAAACTGTCAGCAACTGTATAACAACCTTTTATCTTGACTCTCGGTTTAGATCGTCTCTGCACATGAACGTCATTATGATGTTTACGCCCAAATTACTAAAAGAACTACTAAAAAGATTAAATATCTATATAGGTCGAAATTCTAAAATATTAATTTGAATTTTTTAAATAACCTTCGTGGGTAGACACAAACATTTGTAATTTAGGCCTTGTTGAATACGAGAACCATTTTCTCCTTGCATGTCCTTTATATACTCAAGAGCGAACGAAGCTTTTCCAAGATATTAATACTCGGGTTGTTCCGACCTCCGAATTATTTCAATTCATTTCTGATCCCAGTAGCACTTTGATGGCTCTCCGTGTTTGTAAATAAATATCTACATGTTCTGAGTTGCGTAAAAGAAAAATACTGTAATGATCATTCTCTATGTAATTACATCAAACATGCTACTAGCTTATAACTGAGACTGCCTATCATAGATACGTCTACCTATGGTACAAATGTGTTTAAAATGTTTATGTCATTTTGTTTATTTTTCTTGTACACTGTCCTTAATGGATGTAAAGTGCAAATAAAACTGAATTGAATTGAATTGAATTGTCTGCTTCGGTGTATATATTGTATTTGAATAATTATGCTGTGAGGACAGTACCCATATATTACCGTATATGAAGAGTTTAAACATTGGAGAGATTTGCACAGAATGTATTCGTAGTGTTCTGAAGAACTATGCTCTTAAAGATGTCCGCTGGTGATTTTGGCTTTGGTGGCCATTTTGCCAGATTTTCCTATTGGGTTGTCTCCCTTTCCTAGGTTAAGAGATAGGGATTTCCATCCAATTTGATAAATTTTGACAGACATTGCGATTATATGCAAATAATTAGAATATAAGAAAAAGTTAAATACTAATTATATGAATTTTTCATGAATATGCTTCAAAATATTCTTTATGTTTTCTGGATTATTAAATGGAGCATGGGTCAGTCCACTTAATGTTGCCTACAGCTAAAAAATGAACACCAACCTATATTTTTTCTTTGTTTTCCCTCATATTACGCAATTATTAATGCAACAACACACATTATTCAAAAAGTTATTTACTTTGATTTACCAGCAGCGGACAGCCTCAAATCATGATTTGTGATTGTTTGGAATTATTTTAATATTGCCGGAGAGAAGAAGATAACAGACACAAGGTGGTTCATCAGAAGCATTAAACTTGTGCCATGTTTCCAAATCAAGGGACATGGGAGGAAGGCTATATAATGTAACATCTGCTTCTTTTCCTCTCTCTTCCCCCCCGCTTACTTCAACCCCAGATCAACGCTGTTTATCGCCGAAGGATCAATCTTGTTTGCGTGTACGCAGTTAAGTGAAGCGGGGGAGTATTTGGTATATGTGGGAGTACATTTGGGTGTGAATCCCTCGTTTGGCAATCTCCAGCAATCTCCACCTTGAATTAACCCCGACTTGCCTGCCGCTGTCGTAGTTTGTTAATCTTTGTATACATTTCTTTGACGATAGAAAGACGTTAATTTCGGGCAGAATTCTGAAGATGGATCTGTTATTATCCCGAGAGTAATAGACCTAGACACGCTCTCTTTACTTCAAGTGTTACAGCTAAATCCACCTGCTTTTCTGCTATCGTCCAAATATAGTCTCTAACCTGGGCAAACTAAATTTACTATTTAATTGCAATGTACACCACTCTTTGAAAAGGTACGCACAACACCGAGAGTGACGTCCTTAGAAATAACTGTGAAAATGAAACCTTAAACCACCAGATTCAATAAACGCGTCGAAACTAAATAACTGCATATATTTACATTGCTTTCAATTCCCAAATATAGAAATATGGCATATATGTTACAGGGTGGAACGTTTACTTTAACTATCAGCTTAGCTGACATATACCGTACGAACTAAATTTCACACTCCACTGACATAATTGATTATAGACCTTCATTTTCAGCAATTTAGAATATGTGACCTTTATGAACCATGACGTTAGAAAAATTAAAAACAATGCACTGCTACGATGCAAGATTGGGACAGCACAATTTGCATATATAATTATTATATTAGAGTAAGAAATCTTGCTGCTTATATTCATTTATGTTAATTTTCATATTATCTAAGATAGCAGTAAAGAAAATAATCACTTGAAAAATAATTTGCAAACGCAGGCTTCGATAAAGGAAATCTGCTGATATAAAGTGATTTATTTTGAAGAATAAGTATAACTATACTTATGAAAGATATTATTCTAAATTAAAATTTGATTTCAAGTATTGGGATATGATCGAATATATGATCAGGCATATAGTACTCACTGTATCATCTATGCGAACTCAGACAAATCAAATCTCGACAGAGATTTGCTAGGAATCTATCTTCCCTGGAGCATAAATACAGGGGGAGTAACCCCCTTTTTCTGGAGGTTTTACGTTTTGCACTTAGACGTTGATAGCCGATCTTATTCTCTTTTGCCTATCTGTCTGAATATTGTTGTGACAATCGTCGTCATCTATGCCAGCGGCGTTCTCTTCGGTGAACTCGATGTCCGTTTGTCTCACACGGATTCAACATATCAATTTCTGTACATCTGTAACTATGAAATTTCGATTGAATAGCTCCCGAGGAATAAAGCCGCGGATACTTCTATTTGGCTGTAGCTCCATGCGGCTATTAGGCATTAAAACGGCCCGGATTAATATCAGACGATAGTAAACAGGCCACGATTCATGTATGTCACGATAATTTATCAAACCCTTACTGTTCATATATCTGTTTGTGCCAGCCGTATAGCCACAGTTTCGATCAAACGGCCATTAATTAAACGAAACAATAAAAGGGTGATGGAACCCGATGCCGGCGTACTGACAAGAAATCATATGACCCCACAGAAAAAGATACTCTTTCTAAAAACATCACAAGAACCAAACATGATTCCTGTGATGATTTGTATCCCAGTCACGTTTTTATTGCTCATGTTCATGTGAACATGTTGAATGACCTGACCACGTGACCCCTAGCACCGGCTGTGAGCGGTATTAGATACAAATATTTAAGAGAGACGATTTATTAGCCCTATATCCAGTCATCCATAACATGACACTTTGTCTGAACAGTATTGGGATGAGAGTAACCTAAACGGAAAAATCCAAAAAGACATTTGACGTATTGGGGACACGTTGATTCAATAATAGGCTGTCAAGAAAGCCTTTGCTCGAAGTTGGCTCAAAACTGAACCTATCAATCCTCATTGGCATGATGTTTATGTTCGAGTTAGCTGCCGTAATATTATTATCTTTAGGATAGCAATATATACCAGAAAGACCTATCAAGCTCCTCCACTCAAAGTTTCTCAAATTTGGCGATACATATCGCATGCTGGTAGAAAAATACGAGCGTAGAATGCAAGATCTATGGCGTTACGCTTCGTAATTTGTGTCTAATTCCGCTTAACCCGGGACTAGGGGTCGTATGAACCCTTGTATTACAAGATTCTGATAGTGTTCATACGAACAGACACAGTGAAAGCGTGACTGAGATACATCATATTCTAGATAACGACTTTACAACGAAAATCATATGAATTAAGAATACTGATCATCAGGAAATCAGCCTAGTTTTATGTATACTATGATTTATTGTTTTAATTTGATGCTAATGCTATTATATTAATGTGGACGCGGAAATTCTTTAAAGGACGACGGTTGAATATTGAATGACGGACTAGACGCTTGTGTTTTACTGCATACGGCGTATACATATCTCACCTGGCAGCATGTGTTATATCATGTGCAGACTGTAACGATTCCAATCAACACCACAGAATATTATTGCAGGAACTTGTCAAACAAGGCTATACCACTAAACTATGCCTCCGTTCAAAGTTGCTCAAATTCTGTGATAAATATCGTACAATGGTGGCAAAATACGATCATAGCGTGCAAGATCTCTGGCGCTACGTTTCGTAACTCGTGTCTAATTTCGCTTTGCCCGGGGCTAGGGGCCGTTAATATCATGTGTTTTACATCTCCATGATGCTCAAATGAACAGTCACAATCAAAGCCTGACTGAGATACATACTCTGGAAAGAGACTTGGATAAATACATTTGGATAAAGAATAATGGTCAGTGGTTATGATTTTATGTAAAGAACATCAGCATGTCTTGCTTCAATAAGATATATTTGGTATTCATATAGTACATGAATTGTCACAAAGTATAACTGTTTCAGTGAGAAAGAGCGGGGAATAAATTTCCATGCACCGGTATGGACCCGCCAAAATAACCCTGCCCATTCTCCCACTACCCAGCTTCATCGAACAGTATATAGTTTGAGATTTTTGGAAGTTTTGGACCTTACCGTATGCATCATCGCCAAGACCATACAGAAGACCACAGCAAGGAATGAAAGGGGGCACTTACACTGAATGGATACAATTAGGTCAAGATAAAGTTAGTGTGCATAGGTGAAAGGGTACATATCTCCTCCATTGTCTTTCAAAACTTTTTTTTTCTTTGGAAAAAACATCAACGCCAAACGCAAATACATCGCTAATCTTTTAATTAAAACGAGCTGAAGCAATAATTCATTTCACCGAATATCTCAAGATGAGTTGCAAATGGATTCCGAAGTGCCTGAAGGAAGGGCTGTCAGGTGAGATCGGAGGTTGAAAGATGTGCCTTCATAAATAGCCGGCGTCAAATCCGACATTCAATGTTCAGCCGTCGTCCATAAAAGAACTTCCGCGTCAAATCAAAATAGCTATTTCGTATGACAGCACTAAATCCTAATGTGTACGAAATAAAAATAATAAAAACAAAAGATGGTTTCTAACAAATAGGAAGCGATCAACTGTTTTCAATTATGTCAACAAGAGATGACAATTTTCTATACATAAAATCCTAATCACTGACCACTATTCTTTATCCGAATGAAGTCGTTTACAGAGTATGTATCTGAAAAATGTTTTGATTGTGGCTGTTCATTTGAACACCACTGAGATGTAAAGCACATGATGTTCAACCTGTTAAGCGGAATTGGACACAGGTTACGAAACGTAGTACCAAAGATGTACGCTACGATCGTGTTTTGCCGTCAGTGTACGATATTTATTTTCAGAATTTGAGAAACTTTGAATGGAGGCGTTTGGTGGTATATAACCCCGATAAGTTTCTGCGTCAATATTCTGTGGCGTTGATTAAAATCGCCACAGTCTGCACATGATCTAGCAAATGCTACCAGGCGAGATATGTATGGGCCGTATGCAGGTCCTTCCGGAATATTGCTATTCAGAAATGGGTATTTAGCTATGTCAAAATTGTAATCGTCTCTCTTGTCGGAGAGTCGACGTGAGAGAAAGCCCTCAACATTTTTGTAAAGGTATAGGACCAGATATGGTGTTCCATCTGGGCTCTCAGTGGTTTCCTTCAAACCAGTGAAGGGGGAGGGGTGCAAATAGCTACCAGTACTGGGAGATCGTCTAAAGATCGTCTATATATCGTTTGGTGAATGAGCATTTATGAGTTTTGGTAATCCAGTACAATTTTGGTATATCGGAATGAGTGGTAGGAAGGGAAATACCCTTCCTTGATAAACTGCATGTATATGCTGAAGACATCTTCCGAAGTCATTTCAGTTGAGGAGTAAGTCGATATAGAAGCAGGTGAAATGGCTATACTCAACTCCTTAACCAGCATCTGTTAATAATAATATTTACATATAAATATTATATTGTTTGGGGTCTTATCTGCTGGAAAAAGTAACAATTAACTTTGGAGGTCTGCAAGGCCTTCTTGTGTACACTCAACCACGTACTCTTCAAGTGCGCTGAGCATTATTATTGGTCGGCCATGAGATTGATATTCCTTGGCTCTCTATAGTCTGATCCCTTCATCATGAGTGTTTTAAGGTCCATATTGCATACTATATCAAGGTTACCAGTCGCAATATTTGTACATGCTATACAGTTGTATGTCTTCGACTGATAAGTTCTTATAGTCACAAGAAAAAGAACAACAACGCGAGCCTCCCGCAGAAGTGCGTTCCGCAGGTAACAACAATAACAACGCGAGTCTCCGGCAGACCTGTGTGCCGCAGGTAAAAACAGTGCTTAGTTGGCAGAACAATCCCATTGCTTAGGAGAATGAGGTCGAAACTATAACTTTCATCGTCAATATGGTTTGATAGCTCACATTTATTGCATTCACCGAAATGACTGCTAATGTAATTACAAGCGTCTGGTTCGTCATTCATAATTCAGCCGTCGTCCATTAGAGAATATCCGCGTCCATAATCCAAAGACCTATTCCATATTCCATATAATAGTATTAGCACCAAATTCAAAAAGACAATCATAGTATACATAAACATAGGCTTGTTTCCTGCAAGAGAGAAGCGGTCAACAGTTTTCAATGATGTCGGCAAGACATCATGATGTTCCAGAAATATCAAATCCGTATCGCTGATCAGTATTCTTAATCCATAATATTCGTTGTAAAGTCGACATCTAAAGAATGATGTATCTCAGTCACGCTTTGATTGTGGCTGTTCATATGAGTATAATGAGGATCTTGAAGTACATGGGTTCATACGGCCCCTATAGCCCCGGGTTAAGCGGACAATATGTAAATATCCAAGTCAGTAGAAAAAAAACCATTGGACAACGGCCCTAGCTCGAGAGGAAGAGATAAATAGATAACATTTATGGTTGATATCTGCTGTTGTATGACATTATCCATTCATGGTAACGTGAAATTGAATGTTTTCTAAGAGTCGAAAGGTACAAATTCTAACAAAAATACGCTCTGGTCTGAGAGAATTGGGCCAAATGGAATGTTTTCTATGCCAAGTGCCTGCTGATATATATATATGTATATACCTATTTCGCCGAATAATCTGAATGGGTTCTGAGTACCGTACTAAAATGAGCGTGACATAAAATCTCAAAGGATCAAGGCCCCGAACTTTTCGTCCAGGTCTTGCTGTCACCAATGGAAACTGTTGACCGCTTCTATCTTATAGGAATCCATCTTGTGTTTTTTATTATTTTTATTTCATACACATTTGGAATTGGTGCTAACTGTCATACGAAATAGGTCTTTCGCGTATTGACGGGGAAATTCTTTTATGGACGACGGCTGAATATTGAATGTCGGATCTGACGCTTGCTATAATAAATGAAACCTATGAAATAGGTTGCAAAATTCCATGCTCGTATATTAAAAGAATTGCACAATTCCACTCTCTGAAATGGACAATAATTTAGGTATACTCTCATAAGGAAGAGTGTTTTGCATGAAATGATTTTTAATCCTATAGTGGGAACCAAAAAATTTTTTTTTTTTTTTTTTACAAAAGTTCATCTTACATTTACGTGTGTAATCAGGCATACGATCTGCTCACCATATCGCTCAAAGACAGGTATATGCTCAAGTTATGAGGAACTATTAGGGTTTTTTTTCTTTTTCTTTTTTAGCGAGAGAGTGAAAATTACTTATTCTGAGCAGGTTCTACTATGACTGGTGGTAAACTGAGTATTTATCTAGAAGCTATCATAACAATGGGAAAAGTGAAATATGGGTTGATTTATTGTCAGTATCTTATTTCGGTAAAATATTACTTCACCGTCGTGACTCAACCTTGAGCGACGACGGCGTGGGAATCGGGTCACAACTTCCCTCCATAACATATCATAACCATGTCTGTATACTATAACTGATTGTATGTTACCTTGTGTTGACAAACACCGACAAATATAATATCAACATATGGTACAAACAGTCGTAAAATGAGTCATCCGCCGACCCGTGTACTATTGTTATTATACGTTTTGGGGCCTCCTTACACTGGGAATCAGGTTGAAATATATCTTTTCTGACAGGACTTGGGTGTTACTCTCTGTTCTGCAGAAGAGCACTTAAACCTAAAGGAAGAATACATATGAACTTGATACTGCAAGGTACACCCGCCCTGTGACAGACCCAAACATATAGTACACAAATACAAATGGCTAAAGAGCGATTACTTGAAAGCACTTGAACAGAAGTCTAAGTTGCAAAATAAATCAAGTTATCATTTGAGTCAGTCTCCGGAACAATTAGCTATAGATATACTTTGGACTACGTCAACTGTAGCTGGCGAAGTCCTATGAAATGCACCTTCTGCTTCTGCTCTCGACTCTCGTTATTCAGTTCCTTGATTTTTCAGAAAATTGACTGATACTTCTCATTTCAACAGGATATCTGTTGGGTCGCGCAGATTTGGAGTACCAAAACTGAGGTCAGTAGGTCATAGGTCAAAGTCAGCATGGCCTATAAATCAGAAATTATTGAAAATCGCATATTTTTTTTTGCGAGTGTTTTTATGAGGGGAAGACGATGTAACACGAAACAAAATTGAGGCCAAAGGCCTTTGGTCAAGATCGCTTTGGCCCAAAAATCCGGAGAGCATCGATATTTAAATTATTTTAGTTTTAGTGAGAGGTGGTATACAAGGTACCGAAATTGCCATAGATCAGACAAATCAAAGATCGACGTCCCGGTGGCCCCAAATCACGAAATTATTGAAAACATTGTCATTGCTAATTACTCCAGTCCAAAGATCACGAATTCTTCAGAACTATGGCAAACAAGAAACCTATTGGAGTCAAAGGTCAAGGTCACAGAGGATATTAACCCTATCTGGCCTGGGTTTTTTGGGACGTATCCTGGCCGGGGGGGGGGGGCCGAAATGCCTTTTCTTACCCCTTAAGCTAGGGGGCTGAAAATGTGAAAACCAGAAAATGTGAAAAAATCCAAGATGGCCGCTTTGATGACGTCACTGTGACGTCATTTTCCAAAACGGCAGTTTTTGGCCGATTTTTCGGTAGGATTTTCCGATTTTTTTATTTATGCAATTTTTCCGCAAACACTGCATGATAAATTAGTAAATATTAATGTGATGTGAAATAAATATTTTATGCCCACTTTTCATCGCGGAAAAGCAGAAATTTTGAAGAAATATGACAAAAACATCACTATTCTGGTACCCCACGCGGCCGCCGTTTTGAATTTACCCATGATCCTCTGCCTGGGGGGATACATGTATGCAAATAGCAATAGAAACCATTGAAATACAGATCTTTGTGGGTGCATGCCTTAGCGAGAATCGATGTGTCCGGTATCAAAATTGACGTCAAATGATGAACAGTCAAGGTGACTGACAACCAGCAATTCACTGAAAACTGAACTAGACTGTTAGATTTCGTTTTAACGACGTAGTCCAAAGTGCCAGTCAGGCTCTTGTTTCAATATTGCTTGTGACTAATCGAGTGCTATAGGAACGGCTTTGAATAACACGAAGAATAGTTTATTATCTAGATGATAACAAAATATTGATTGCAAATTAACTGTATACACAAAAACACCTTCTGGTTTTACATTCACCGGGACAGCCCCCATTGTTCTTATTCATCTATAGCTGGCGAAATACTATGGCGCACACATTTTCATTCTTTTTCTCGTCTGTCGTTATTTAGTTATTTTAGCTTTTCAGCAAACTGACCGATTTCACTCAAATTTCACCGGGATAACTATAGGTTCCCACAGGGACAATATATCAAAGGTCAAGGTTACTGTGACCTCATCAACTCATTTAAATGTATTTTTCGTTTGAGTGGATACATCACTGAGAGACGATATCCCGGGTGTTGAAATTATCATTGGTCAAATGTCAACGGTGCCCCATTCCCTTCCATCAGAAAATTATTGTAAACATGTCTGCGCTATTAATATGATCGAACTTCAGGAAAACTTCATGCTGATGACAAACAAGAATTCTATTGAAGTCGAAAGGTCAAGGCCACTGTGGATAAAACAAAATCAGAAAACCTTTGAAAACCACACTTGTGTGGGTGAATGCATAGCAGGAAATATGAGGAAGCGATGCCTCTGGTACACAGAATGTGATAAATACTTCGTTTCAGTTTCAGCTGTTTGCTATAGAATACAGGTAGAAGACATGCACGGTGACGTCCGTGTCCGAAGGCGATTTTGGCGATAATTGAAAGACTAAAGCCCGGCGCACACGATCGAGCGATCCCCTGAGCTAACGGCCTCAATTGCCTGTTAGCCCAGGGGATAGCTCTCGACGGTGCTGTGTTTTGTGTTAGGTTTTCGCCTCGCGAGGCCGGAAGAAAAATACCAAACTTGTTTGATAACTCTGCCTCGCAAGGCGAAATCCCCACCGTGGACGGCAAACGTAAGCTAACCGTTCAGCCGTATTCGACTGGTCAATGAAACGCATCATATTTTCACGTGTTTTGTACGTATGACTGTTCAAAATAGCCATTTTTAAGCGAGTCCGGTCACACGAAAGATCACACGATCTTGAAGCAGGTGTTCCGATGAGAACTGAACTTAATTCGGAGAACCTTTTGCTCGCCGTGTGCGCTGAAACCACACGAGAGCTAGCCCCTGAGGCAACAGGCAATTGAGGCCGTTGGCTCAGGGGGATAGCTCTCGTGTGCTCCGGGCTTAAGATATGTCGGAGTTGAAACTGTTCTACATATCTGATCACATATATTATGAACGCATCGACTACGAACAACAACAACAAAAACAACAAACAAAAAATCGTCAACCAAAATATAAATAGTTTGTACACCCACCCGCCCACACCCACCCTCAGGCACTTTGAATATTTGACAATATTACTTTCATGTTAATACTGATTTATCAGTAACTTTTGAAGAGGATTGTTTTTAGTTTTCCTCTATCACTCCTGATAATTAATTTTTTTAAGCGTGAACAACGCAGATGTGCGTTCACCCGGAAATTAATGTATTAGATAAATAGAAAAGAATTTCATTTCGACCAGGTGATAATTTAGTGTAGAGGGCGCAAATGTCCTTCTTATAATGTCAAGGTCACCATATGCCGTAAACAAACCGTGAGGTCACATAAATTAAAGTACGGGTGTCCTGCGAACCAATGAATATGAAACCCGTTTTTTTAAATCTACAGAATACCTACTTAATCAAAGAAAAAGTGTAGATGTTTCGGAATTTTGGGGGGCCCCGAAAAAATGACAACGGTTGCGAATCAGCTCACACTTAAGAGTGAAAACATATTTCCTAAGAGCTTAACCATTACTAAGAGCACGTCATGTATCTCTCAGGCTCAATCCAACGGCTCAGAATACAAGAGAAAATGTTCGTGAAAGTGCATTCCGTGAACCTTTCACCTGTTACCTACTTTGAGCAGTGTCTTACATCTTGCTCCCGCATAACTCATTTATCTCCATCTGGTGCGTTCGCCGGGTTAAGCACTAAGGAGTTTCTATTCCCCTATATTATTCCTTTGAGCCAGGGTATCGATATGAACATTTTTTTTAAAAAGTGTCAGTTGAGATACAGAAACACCATAAAATGAGTGATTTATTGGGGCAACCATAGCACTAGGGCATAATAATACGCCAGCCACCAGTCAGATTTTTGGACAGGTTTCCCGCCCGGGCAGCACGGCGCCGCCGAAAGTGACATCATATATAGTAAAATCGATGTTTGTCGAACATTTCGATTACTTTCAATTCTGCATAATACATCTGTTGACCTGTCGTTAAAAAGAATGATCTGGAGATTATTTCCCCTGTTTATATGTGCAGAGCATATGAAAAGTAGTTCGCTCATGTGCAGAACTGAAGGAGTCGTTCGTCCGGATTCGAACTGAACCGTGTGTGCGTGGGTTTTCCCCTATACGTCATAGCAACGTCGTAAAGGTCATCTCCCGCTATTGTAGGCAGGGGAAAATAGAGTGAGCTGCGTTGTGGGGAGATTGGTCTTGGAGACAAGTTAAACTGTTAGTCTGCTTTTAGCCCACTATCACCAAATGTTGGGCTGTTCAAATCACTTTTCGTCCGTGGTCCATCGTCCGTCCGTCAGTCCAGGCGTCGTCCGTCCGTCCGTCCGTCCGTCCGCAAACAATTTTTGTTATCGCGATTTTTCAGGAACTACTGCATGGATCTTTCTCAAATTTGGTACACAGGTTTTCCTTGGGGTCTAGTTGTGCAAGAGACCTTTTCTGGTCCGATTCGAAAATCCAATGTGGCCACCAGGCAGCCATCTTGGATTTCCCCATGAAACTTTGTTATCGTGATTCCTCAGGAAGTACTGCATGGATCTTTCTCAAATCTGGTACACAGGTTCTCCTTGTGGTTAAGTTGTGCAAGATACCTTTTCTGGTCCGATTCGGAAATCCAATATGGCCACCAGGCGGCCATCTTCGATTTCCCCATGAAACTTTGTTATCGCGATTTCTCAGGAACTACTGCATGGATCTTTCTCAAATTTGGTACACGGATTTCCCTTGGGGTCTAGTTCTACAAGTTATCTTTTTCGGTCCGATTCGAGAATCCAATATGGCCACCAGACGACCATCTTGGATTTCCCCCATGAAACATTGTTATCGTGATTTCTCGGAAAGTACTGCATGGATTTTTGTCAAATTTGGTACACGGGTTTCCCTTGGGGTCTAGTTGTGCAAGATATCTTTTTCGGTCCGATTCGAGAATCCAATATGGTCACCAGGCGACCATCTTGGATTTCCCGCATGAAACATTGTTATCGTGATTTCTCAGGAAATACTGCATGGATCTTTCTCAAATTTGGTACACAGGTGGTCTAGTTGTGCAAGATACATTTTTTGTCCGATTCGAAAATCCAAGTTACGCTTCAAATTAATACGATATTCCCGAGTTGTGGCGTTGCATCACAAGAGTCGGCGGATCAAACGGTGGGGCACATTCTATATATTTACTATAGAGAATATCCATACCTTTACCTTCTATATCAAGAAGTTCAAATGATTCCGAAGTAAAATGTATTTATTCAAATTTTGAATCAGTTTTAGTCCATGCCGTTGCAAGTGAACTGCCGCACTGTTTCGTCTGCTGACGGGCCGACTACATGAAGGGACGTCACTCTTGTGACACAACGTCACAACTCGACAACTGTAAACTACTGCACGTTTCGATCCAAGGGAGATAATTGGATTCAGACACTTGCAAAGTTTCAAAATTACGGACCGGATCCCTTCAGTATTAATTTTGTACCATCTAACTATTTTCGAGCATGGTATCTTAAAAGAGATAAGAGATAAGAGATGTCTGCTTTGGAACACGTTATTGATTGGTCTAAGCGAGAAAATGTTGAACCTACAGTACTCGATGATTGGCTGGACCTCACCAAGAGCAAGGCCGTTGAAACAATCCGCCATAGTGACAGAAGTACCCTTCCCCAAGCAAAACAAGTACTGAGAAGCCCCAATTCGCAAGAAGTTCTAGCAAATCTCCAGAGTAAATTCGTCATAGTCCCAGCAGACAAAGCTCCAAATAATATAATATTCATACATGAATATTACTATTACCAGGTGCTGGTTAAAGAATTGAGTGTAAACATATCGTCATCAAATACGTCTACTTACTCTCAAACTGCATTTACTCTGGAAGATTTATTTAACAATCACAAAACGTTTCTCAAGGAAAGAGGTATTTGTCTTCCAACCAAACATAACGATATACCAAAAGTATACTGGACTCCCAAAATGCATAAATCACCATACAAAGCTAGATTCATAGCTGGTTCTAGAAGCTGCACCACCAAGCTTCTTTCAACCCTGTTGACGAGGGCCCTTCAGGAGGTAAAAGCATTTTGGGAACGGTATTGCGCCACTATTTCTAAACACGCTGGCGTTGAATGTATGTGGATATTGAAAAACTCAAAATGTCTTACGGAAGAACTTGATGCTAAAGGTCACATACCGTATAGACATGTATCCACATGGGATTTCTCGACTCTCTATACCACAATCCCTCATCAGGACCTTATTGGCCGTCTAAGTTCATTAATAGTATCTGTGTTCAAGAAAACTGATCGTAGATATATTAATGTCGGAAGCCATAAAGCATTCTTTAGCTCTACTACATACAAGAGATATCATTCATGGGATGTTTCTTTGTTTATAGAGTTGCTTGAATTTCTCAGTAAAAATATCTATATGAAATTTGTCAACACAATATATCAACAGCATATAGGTATTCCAATGGGTACTAATTGTGCACCCCTATTGGCTGATCTATATCTGTTTTCTTATGAATATGACTATATGCAGGCGCTTTCAAAAACCGATCCATTCAAAGCCCGTTCCTTCTCATTCACCAAACGCTATATAGACGATCTTCTCACTGTGGATAATCGCTATATAAATGACGCAGTGAAGGATATATATCCACCTTCACTGGATTTGAAGGAAACTACAGATAACTCTACAGGCACATCGTATTTAGACCTATATCTCTATAAAAATGAAGCGGGCCTTTTCTCTCGTCGACTGTATGACAAAAGAGATGATTACAATTTCGACGTCGTAAACTATCCCTTTCTGGACAGTATATTCCAGTGGGACCTGCATATGGCGTATACATATCACGCCTAGTAGCATTTGCTAGATCCTGTGTTAAATGTGACGATTTTAATCAACGTCACAAAACATTGTTGCAGAAACTTATAAAACAGGGCTATTCCACCAAGCGCCTCCACTCAAAGTTTCTCAAATTTGGCGATACATATCGCATGCTGATAGCAAAATACGAACGTAGCGTGCAAGATCTATGGCGCTACGTTTCGTAACTTGTGTCTAATTCCGCTTAACCCGGGGCTAGGGGCCGTATGAACCCATGTACTTCAAGATGCTCATGGTACTCATATGAACAGTCACAATCAAAGCGTGACTGAGATACATCATTCTTTAGATGACGACTTTACAACGAATATTATGGATTAAGAATACTGATCAGCGATACGGATTTGATATTTTTGGAACATCATGACGTCTTGCCGGCATCATTGAAAACTGTTGACCGCTTCTCTCTTGCAGGAAACAAGCCTATGTTTATGTATACTATGATTGTCTTTTGAATTTGGTGCTAATACTGTTATATGGAATATGGAATAGGTCTTTGGATTATGGACGCGGATATTCTCTAATGGACGACGGCTGAATTATGAATGACGGACCAGACGATTGTAATCTCAAACTAACCCAGTAAACAGAACAGAATTAGCATTCGTTCCTAATTACAAAATCTGAAGTAAGTTTCATAGCTCAAGCTAAAGGGTCAAAGAGATTTGTCTTCGCTTCCAGTACCCAATGATGACATGTGCAAAGAAAACAATACTACAAAACGAAGACGAAGGATCCTCCAGATATTCACTTACAGACTAACTTTGCTGGCCTGGTATTACAACGGATGAAACAGAATCCTAACATGACTTGGAATGACAAAGGCGAACTCCTGGTACAGAATCAGGTGGTCCCCGGGACCCACATGACGGATTTAGTGAATGATCTGATGCGTCAACGCAGGTCGCACACGGATCCTCGAGGATGGGAGGTCTTCGCTCAAGGCTTGAAAGACATGCATGTACCACAGGAATTGGTGGGGAACCCCCACCGCTGGGCCTTTATGCAGCGTGACTCACCGACTCGTGCACCACGACTCTCACCACAACCTTGGGAATCCGACTGGGAACCGGAGTCACCCCCCAAAACTCCACCACCACAACGGGCACCTTCTTTTCAGACCTTTAAAAAACCACCCTCGATCAGGACACCCCACATCTCCAGAGCCGTAACACGTAGCAAGTCAACGCGACGAACACGACGCCGGACACAACCGCCCAAGGCCTGGAACACCTATTAAAACCAACAGCAGCAGCAGGACAGCTCAGTCGCCATGTTTTACCTCACCCTACCCAGTAACAGCTCGCTGGATGTGTTTCCTGATAACGCCGTGGCCAAGTACGTCACCCAGTTACCGCAACCGTTACATTTACCTGGCCGGTGGGAATGTGACCTCGTGAATATCCAATACCCTTACTCATGGTACAACGTGCGAGCCAATGAAGTGTGGTACGAGGTGACCTACGAAGGCAAAAACACCCGACTCACCCTGCCCGAAGGCCAATACGATACCCCCAAGTATTCATGGGTGGGCTGTCGAGACTTGCATTATAAGGCGCTACGGGGGGTGACGAATACTTCAAAACCCATCAAAGCCTATCCCTTCAAGAATCACGTGGACTTCGATTACAACGCACAAAACGACAAGGCAGAGCTTATCGTCACCGGCAAGGCGAGTGTCGTATTGAGTCCTATCCTACAGCAAATGCTGGGTTTCGATCTAGACGTTCGCTGGTCCCACCGAACACCATGGCGAGATGCCGATGGATATGAAGTCGGGTATGTACAGACTCTACGTCTACTCGGACGTGATGGACAACCACATCGTGGGCGATATCAACACACCTCTGTTACGGGTGGTCCCCATTAGAAAGACGTATGGAGGTCAAGTCACCCACAGTTTCACCCACATGCTCTACTTGCCCGTACGACAAACTGACATCAACACGATCACGGTGGATATAAGAGATGACACGGGACGACCGGTGGCATTCGAACGAGGAAAAGAGGTGCTGACACTTCATTTTCGACAAGCACGTGCTCCCCACTTGGCATAATGAAAGTACCTTACGAGTGCGATGCACGCAGCTATGCCGACTATTATGCCCAACAGGCCGGGGGTGGCTTTCCGGTCTTTAGCGGTGCACGCATGCAACGAGGACATGGACTGGGGAACATGCTCGGCAGCATCGTCAAAACGTTCCTGCCCTTGGTGACGCGTGGGGTGAAAGCAATCGGCAAACAAGCGGTACGCAGTGGACTGCAAGTGGCCGGTGATGTCTTGGGGGGTACGGCACCCAAAGAATCCTTGAAACGGCAGGCCAAAGAAGCGGGAGGCGTCTTGGTGGCCAAAGCACAACGCACCGTAGAGAATAAAAGAGCTGCCCCACCGAGACCACGCACCAGTCGACGACCGACCCAGCGACGACGCACATCGAAGAAGACAAAGGATATCTTTTCTTAAAACATGGCCTTGATCCACGCCGAGTCCTGCCCCTCCACCAACAGTGAATTTGATTTGTGGACCGTGCCGCCCACACAGACCAGTGTCGAACAAGGATTATGGGTGGAACATCTCCCGCTCTCCAGCATCAACGAAACCGGGCCCATCGAGTTCACCATCAGTAATGCGGATACGGCCTATGTGGATTTAGCCCATACATACTTGTATGTGAAAGCCAAGGTGGTCAGTGGGGATGGCACCAGAATCGTTCAAGCTGCAACGGTGGGCCCGACGAAACTCTGGCTGCACTCGATGTTTCAACAGGTGGATATTTTTCTCAGCGACAAACTCATCAGTGACTCCACCAACACGTACCCCTATCGAGCCTACATCGAGACACTGTTGTCGTATGGCCGAGAGGCTAAAAAATCTCAGCTGACAACCGCTTTATTCTACCAGGACACACCCGAGCACATGGACACGGTGGACAATGTGGGATATAACAAACGGAAGGCTTTCACTGCGAACAGTGCCTCGGTGGATATGATGGGTCGACTGCACGCAGACATGTTCATGCAAGACCGGTACCTCTTGAACAAGATCCCCATCCAAATCCGACTGATACGGGCGCCTCCGACCTTCGCCTTGATGGCCACTAACGTAGAGGGGCATGCAGCGGACTATAAGATTGTCATCCAAGACGCAGTTCTGTATGTCCGAAAAGTGAAACCGAATCCAGCCGTTCAATTGGGACACATGAAAGCCTTGGAAACAAAACCAGCCCGGTACCCTATCCGACGTGTACAAACCAAAGTGTTCTCTGTGCCTGCTGGAAATATGGGCGCCAACAAAGAAAACCTGTTCCTGGGGGAACTACCCAAGCGATTGATCCTGGCCTGTGTGGAAAATACCAGTTTCAGCGGAGCCTACCCAGAGAATCCGTTTGACTTTCAACATTTCGGCATCAATTTTGTGGCCCTGCATGTGGATGGACAACAGGTGCCAGCCACGGCCTTAACACCGAACTTTGGGCGGAGGAATTTCATTCGAGCCTATCAGAGCCTGTTTACAGCCACCGGTCAAATCAACCAGGACGAAGGGAATTTCATCAGTCGGGAGCACTACGCGAACGGATACACGTTGTTCTGTTTCGATCTAACCCCCACCTTTGAGAACGACCATCAGCTGGCCCTGGCCAAGCAAGGCAACTTACGGTTGGAAATCCACTTTGCACGAGCCCTGGCGACCACCGTCAATGTGATCTGCTACGCCGAGTTTGACAACATCATTCAAGTGGACAAGGCGCGCAACGTCCTGTGACTTCTCCACCTAACATGGATACAGACCAGATAACCACCGTGCTGGAGAATGACCCAGAGACACGTATGGTCTTTCAAGGGGTGTTCGCCCGAGATGTGTTCCCATTAGACCGTATGTATCCTGCTGCTTACGTTCTCAAC
>JAVTVY010004874.1:0-41554 GCA_036873755.1 Hanleya hanleyi
CTACCCAAAATACCTTCCTGCACTGCCCCAAAATGCTCACTTTCGCTACTACTCGTACTGATGACGTCACCGATGGCGTCACAGATGACGCGAACATCCCTCAAATCGGAGTCTACACCCTGAGAGCTACAAAATGACACCTCCCACGACACAATCGGACCAGGATTGTCCATCTCTACACCAAATACCTTCCTGTACTGCCCCAAAATGCACACTTTGGCTACTACTCCTACTGATGACGTCATCGATGACGTCACAGATGACGGGAACATCCCTCAAATCGGAATGTACACCCCGAGAACTACAAAATGACACCTCCCAGGACGCATTCGGACCAAGGATGGTCCATCTCGACCCCAAATACCTTCCTTCACTGCCCCAAAATGGCCACTTTACATACTACAACCAACTGCGCATGCGCAGATTGACGCGACTTGCACTTAAAAACACACCATTCTGACTCTACCCCGCACAAGCTTCACTTTGACACCTCCCACGACCCATTCGGACCCATAGCGGTGCATCTCTACCCCAAACACACACCCACATACCCCCAAAAATGCCTGCTCTCTCTACTACGGCCAGGCTGCGCATGCGCAGACTATTGAACACGGACGAACCATTAGTCCAGTGGGATGCTACTCCACGAGAGCTTCAAAATAAGACCTCAACCGACATCATCGGTTCACTAGGGGCTCACCTAGACCTGAAAATGTCCACCGAGTATGCACCTATGCACTGAACACTGGATGTATATACAGACCTACCCGGAACAAATTTCATAGCTTTTCCCCAGCGTATTCTACAACTTCACAGCCCATAGTAAAACCCACAAAAAATGACCACCCCTACTTCTAGCAAAATAGATGGAAATGTGCGAATAAGGACCTACGAGAGGCTTGGCCTAGTCCGAGTTGTCTCCCTTGCGTCATAATGTTCAGATGGCGCTATGGTTTGAAAGGTGCGATTATCCGGAGGAATGGTGCCAATTGTCACCCTAGACGCCATTTTGTTACACAAAACTCTTAAATTCGTGCATCATATTATTCTAGAATGTATTGTGAACAGTTTGAGATAAATTGAGACGTACGGGTAACAGAGATAGAGATGGTGTACGGATATTTCATGATGTAGCGGGAATGTGTAACGTAGAACAAATGTACGGTGTCCCATTCCGTGTTCCTTGTCAAGTTGCTGGGAAAATATCCGGACTGACTGCATATGTGGAGAATTACTCGAGCTTTATATTTCATGAGCTGCTTGAGAAAATACGTGAAATTTGCATTTATAAATGGTCCAAAACCGGCAGTGGACGTCCATGCAATCGCGCGAATGAAACTAAAAATAGAGGTGTTTGTTGACATAAAAACAGCTGATCCATGTGGAGGATGTTTGAGTTACACGAGAAAATTCTGCCAATATATAAATGCCTACCTATAGATACCAAATTTGGCCGCTAAAAGTTTCCATAATATAGGGAAATAACTGTGATGTCTTTTTTCACTGTGACACGTTCTCCTAAAGACCTAAGCTGAAAGAAATGCGCCGTTAAGCCCGGCGACCTATATACCCCCCATACCCCATATAGGCATTTTCGCGGATTTTTCGATAAAGTCCGTGTTCCGTTTTTTTTCAGGAAAAATTTTACATGCACCCAGTCCATTTGATGCCCCTTCACGAATGCTTCACTTTGATACCTCACTCAACTCCATCGGACCATTAGGGACTCCCCTAGCTCTCAAAACGTCTATTTTCATACGCTTGGGCCACCGCGCATGCGCAGAATGGCCCTATTTCAACCCCACACCCAGCCCATCAGATGCCCCTTCACATAGGCTTCACTTTGATACCTCACTCGACCCCATTGGACCATTAGGGACGCCCCTAGCTCCAACACGGCTATTTTCATACCCTTGGGTCACCGCGCATGCGCAGAATGCCGATATTTCAACCCCACACCCAGCCCATCAGATGCCCCTTCACGAATGCTTCACTTTGATACCTCACTCAACTCCATCGGACCATTAGGGACTCCTTTAGCTCTCAAAACGTCTATTTTCGTACCCTTGGGCCACCGCGCATGCGCAGAATGGCCCTATTTCAACCCCATACCCAGCCCATCAGATGCCCCTTCACATAGGCTTCACTTTGATACCTCACTCGACCCCATTGGACCATTAGGGACGCCCCTAGCTCCAACACGGCTATTTTCATACCCTTGGGCCACCGCGCATGCGCAGAATGCCGATATTTCAACCCCACACCCAGCCCATCAGATGCCCCTTCACGAATGCTTCACTTTGATACCTCACTCGATGCCATTGGACCATTAAGGGCTCCCCTACATCCCAAAACGACTATTTTCATACCCTTGGGCCACCGCGCATGCGCAGAATGCCGATATTTCAACCCCACACCCAGCTCATCAGATGCCCCTTCACATAGGCTTCACTTTGATACCTCACTCGACCCCATTGGACCATTAGGGACGCCCCTAGCTCCAACACGGCTATTTTCATACCCTTGGGCCACCGCGCATGCGCAGAATGCCGATATTTCAACCCCACACCCAGCCCATCAGATGCCCCTTCACCGAATGCTTCACATTGATACCTCACTCGACCCCATTGGACCATTAGGGGCTCCCCTAGATCCAAAACGACTATTTTCATACCCTTGGGCCACCGCGCATGCGCAGAATGCCGATATTTCAACCCCACACCCAGCTCATCAGATGCCCCTTCACGAATGCTTCACTTTGATAAATGCCGCCTAAAAACACAGCCATTTTAAAACATGGCCGCCTAAAAACACAGCCATTTTAAAACATGGCCGCCTAAAAACACAGCCATTTTAAAACATGGCCGCCTAAAAACACCGCCATTTACATAAAATAATTGCACAATTCTATTCAACAGATCACAATTACTTCCAAAGCATTATCGAATAATATAGTATGATAATTTACGCATCAATGCGACAAGGAGATGTCATTATATTTATCGATTATTCAAATATTATTTACGATTTTCTGCTTTCCTAGGACACACAAAATCACTAAACCTAATTTTGTCAAGCCCAAGCCAAATCATATCATAAGATCGTACAATTACTTCCAAATATAATTAACAAATAATATAAATATTGTTTGTATCAAGGCATTTTAGTTCTCTCCCCTCCCTTCTCCAAAACTCTTCATAATTTTGATTACTTAAAGGGAAACTCAAATGGAAAATTAAAACTTCTGTGGGGGAGATATTTTGTTGCCATATATTTCTGAAATTGCCCCCATTGTTCTCAATTTTTATTTTATTTTTTCATTTTTTTGCTTGTAAATATTTCCCCTGGTTGATGAGAAACTTTCTGGAACTGGTAAAAATTTGATATGCAAATGAGGTATTGGTGAGTTAATTAGATAGACAAATAAGGATATTTAGGATTCTGATATCTTTGCAGTCCATGAACTTGTGTAAGGAGGTGTGTTAGTTGAAATGAATTTTTAATAAATATGAAACGCATAGACCTTTGTTACTCCATATTCTTTAATAAGATATCATAACCCGTGCAATTTCCAAAATAAAGCCCTTTGTAACCTGTTGATATGAGAACCGTATTTCTATAAATGCTTAGAACTTTTTAGAACTAGTTTTCATGATGCTATAAATAAGCAATATTACAAATAAACAGATTAGACTTATAGATTTGTGACAATTCCAGTATAATCTAGCTCATTATCTTGAGTATTTCGTGACATCACCAAATATCATTTGCAATAAATTCCATCAATAGCAGATTTAAACTTCAAACGCAATGTCTCTGTAACCGTGGCCTAAAACTGGACCTAGAACATTGGGGTTCCCTTTTAAATTGCCGATACTAGTAATCAGAAAGATCAAAGCACAAAGTCACAGACGGAAATATAGGTATTATTATCATGTATGTAAAGGTAAAGTTGCAAGGGGTGAATGGATGTACAAAATTCTGAAGTCGGAAGTCAGAAGTCGGAAGTCAGAAGTCAGAAGTCGGAAGTCGGAAGTCAGAAGTCAGAAGTCGGAAGTCAGAAGTCAGAAGTCGGAAGTCAAAATCAAAATAATCAAGTTTTGGAGAAGGGAGGAGAGAGAACTAAAATGCCTTGATATAAACAATATTTATCTTATAGGATTTGGCTTGGGCTTGACAAAATTAGGTTTAGTTTTTTTGTGTCAGAAAATCATAAATAATATTTGAATAATCGATAAATATAATGGCATCACCTTGTCGCATTGATGCGTAAATTATCATACTATATTATTCGACCATGCTTTGGAAGTAATTGTGATCAGTTGAATAGAATTTAAAATATTTACGGGGGGGGGGGGCGAAATGCCCCCCTTGGACAGATCCCAGAAAGCCCAGGCCAGATAGAGTTAACCCAGAATATATTTTAAGTGTTAATGACTGGTATATTTTCGACCTGAAGTTGTCAAAATTATCATAAATGTAAGCTTATTAGTCCTGTATTGGGATATTTGATCCATGCATATTATCATATTTACATCAGTTATCAATACATGAAAAACCCGCTCCGTTTTATAAACAAAAGAGAGGGATCATGAGAACGAACCGGAGATCACGCGGTGGTCCACGTGCTGTGCACCTGTCGCCGCCACTGGGACAAAACAGCATTGTCCGACGATTAATGTGGAAAGGGCGCATTAAATGTGATTATTCGTAAGGTATCAAATTGTGCAATTATATTATGTAATTGAGGCGCCTTTAACTTTTGACATAGGGCATTTCTATTTACATTAGAAATCGCATTTTAATAATCAGAACATAGCTCAAGATAAACTTCAATGATTATCTGATTATTATAAGTACATGCAAGCAGGTTTTTAAGTAGAATATGCCATAATAATGATACTGTGTTATTCCATGCTTCATTAATTTAAGATGTAGTGCATTATAAAAGAAAAAAAATCCTAAGTCTGAAGTCGGAAGTCAGAAGTCGGAAGTCAGAAGTCGGAAGTCGGAAGTCAGAAGTCAGAAGTCGGAAGTCAGAAGTCAGAAGTCCCCTCTCGGCTTTCGTACTAATCTGTTTAAGATTTATTTACATGACCTTCCATCTATATTTGATATATTATGTCAGCCTGTAACTCTACATACCAGCAGTATATCTTGTTTATTGTATGCAGATGATCTGATACTGTTGTCTGAGTCTGCTGAAGGCCTCCAAAACTGTGTTTGATTATTCAAATAAATGGCAACTTTCAATTAATAAATTCAAGTCAAAAGTGATGGTATTTTCCTACGAAGTAGGCTACAGATCGCAAATTGTCCGGTAATGAGTGAGTGAGTCAGTCCATCTGAATCCTTTCGTCGGCAAAATAAGGAGAACCGTTGACATTAGAACCTTGATTTTTGGCATGAACGTGCATTAGGGCATTGTTACCAGCAAGTTCTGATCTGAAATAATTCTGATTAAAATTAGATTTATAATTAACACTTCAGTATATTGTAATAGATACATACCATCCATGTGGCCGTTAACAGTATCATGTTCCTTTTATGACCATGAAGCCTTATCAGTGGATTTAAAAGTCATTAAGGCTTGTCCTTGGAACAAACACAGAGAGAGGCTCTATCGAGCCTTGTGGTTTTTAACAGTGATTTATATCCAAGCCCACTGAGATAAGGCTGGTTTCTACTCTGCTGCTTGTCACATCAAATTACAGTGGTCGGTGTCCTGTCAACTATCCTGGAACATTTCCTAGCTTAGACATTAAACTGCCCGCTAAACTTGCCATCAAATGTGATCAGGCTGGGAGTACAAGAATGTGCGGTGTATTTTCTGTGGACTGTGTAGGCTGTACAGTCTGAATGAAAACAGCCTAGCAGAATTAGTTAAAGCTAGGTGGTTTAACGTTTATCAATGAAGAAAATCACCGATCAACCGCCATAGAATATAACGTGAAACAAGAAAACCGGAATAGTACATTCATCAGATTGCCGATGCCCAAAATGTGTTGTCACATATATCTAGATAACAACGTGATGTAGAGATGCTATTTATTCGTCTTTGTACCGGTTATACTCAGGAGAATGACATAGAATCATTATTATCTTGTGCATAGAAGGTGTTGGTCGTGAGTTGAATTACCGTAAACTACATAAATGCTACCTTTCTACTATAGTACTATATATATAAATTTGTTGTATTGTTGGGAAAATAATGTGATTCAAAAAGTTGTTTTGATCCTGTACAAGGGCACTGAAACCATTAAAGAGATGTAAATGTATTTTCACACGTAAAGCTTGAAATCTACTGAACCTATATTATTCAATCTGTTTCCTTTAATTAGAAAATTGTAAAATTAAATCGGCGAGTGTTATTTATTTTGGAATGAAGGCGCATTAGGAGACTGTTACCAACAAGTCCTGAGCTGACCTACTTTTGATGAAAATTTCTGGTGATTTTTGATGAAAATCACTGGCGATTCTGACTTGGGCAGTGCCCATCTTAATATATGCAGGATTTCAACTGGGTGTGGGGATTTCCAAGAGTTCAGTTCGCGTTCGAGTCCTAATGCCTACTGTACTTCGTAGGTCCTGTGACGTTAGTCACACTGCCATGTACTAAATCGGGTAAAACAATTAAAACAGAAATTACCTTAAATGGAGAACCACTAGAGCAAACCCAAACATACACTTATTTAGGTTTGACCTTTCAACAATCTGGGTCATTTTCACAAGCGAAAGAGGATTTATATTCTAAGGGACTAAAAGCTTTTTTTCACTTAATTTAATCTCTTAATGGCAACCAACCAAGTGTGTCAACATTATTTCATATCTTTGACCACACTGTTAAAAATATCCTTTTGTATGGTGGAGAAATTTGGGGATCATCCGTCAATAGCAAAAGCTGCCAATCTAAAGGCTTATCATATCTTTTTAAACAGTTAGAAAATATGCCTGCTGAAAAATTACATCTTAAGTTCTGCAAGTATGCCCTTGGCGTATACTCTAAAACTAGCAATGACGCAGCTAGAGGAGATCTGGGTCGAACTCCAATAACAATGGACCTTTTAATCACAATGTATAAATATTGTACACATTTGACAAACCTAGATGATAATAGTTTGGCAAAAGAGGCATATTTACTGTCTCGCCAGCTATATGACGAAGGCATAGATTCTTGGTATACTGGTTTAGAAACTCTACTTGGTCAACTTAAACTAAGTCATTTATCCCCAAGAACTTACTGTGGGTCCCTTAACTCTGCAGTCAAGAAGTTACATCATGCTATTTTTAATACATATTCAGATGAATGAAAAAAAAGAACACATATAATTAATTTCCAAAACTCTAGTTTGAGGAATAGGCAAGATTTTCACTTACTAAACTCTGGAAATAAACTACGCACTTATCAATTATTCAAAAATATTTTTTGCATGGAGCCATATTTGCTAAATATACAAGTATTCAAATATCGTCAGGCGCTACTAGCCAAGTTTAGATTAAGTGCTCACAAACTAAATATAGAAAAGGGGAGATACACAGGTATTTCAGTTCTTGATCGGACTTGCGACTTCTGTCCAAGTATTGAAGACGAAATACATGTTCTATTAGAATGCCCTCAATTTAATAATCAGCGAGTTGAGTTGTTGACACTGGCTAGGGTCTCATCTGCTCACTTTAATAGTCTATCTGTGGATGAGAAATTCATTTGGTTAATGACGTGTGAAAATGAGTCCATTTGTTTTAATGTAGCAAAATTAATTGCTGAAATTTTGGATTTGCGGCAGTAGCCAGCTAGAGTTTTTTCATGAAACAGTTTATCATATATTCATTATGGATCATTTTCATCCATGCATTAAGGTTTCTATTGTAAGTGTCTCCTGGTCACCCCCACTTGGCTGGGCTAGTTATCAGGTGGAGGTCGAGAATGGACCCGGTTTACCACTCAACCTGGCGGCCTGACCGGGCTTGGTGGGATTTCGGACCACTGCGGGTAGCGGTCGTCAATAGGAGAGTGGAATTGAGCCATCTCGGGCGATCGCTTCCCGCATGTGAACTGAAATTATGGCCAGAAGACACTTATTCACCCTGTTTCCGTATGTTATTAACATTGTTAAATGAATTGTTGTTTCCGGGAATAATCAATGTCAATGACGGGGAGGGGGGGGGGGGACTGTGATTGTATGCCTCTAGAGGGCGCTGTGATCAGCTGAATAAACTATTCTATTCTATTCTATTCTATGCTTCACATTGATACCTCACTCAACTCCATCGGACCATTAGGGGCTCCCCTCAACCCCAAAACGTCTATTCCATACCCTTGGTCTACCGCGCATGCGCAGAATGACGCTATTCCCCCAGACCCACCCCATCGGATGCCCCCTCACATAGGCTTTACATTGATACCACACTCAACTCCATCGGACCAATAGTGGCTCCCCTAGATCCCAAAACATCTATTTCCATACCCTTGGTCTACCGCGCATGCGCAGATTGACGCTATTTCAACCCCACACCCAGCCCATCAGATGCCCATTCATAAATGCTTCACACTGATGCCTCATACGACCCAATTGGCCCAGGCAGCGTATTTGAATTCTGGGGACTACTTTTTCTCCGCAGAGGCTTTTTCCCATCACCGCATCACCGTCAGACATGACCGCATCACCGCGGAGGAATACAAAGGCCACGTGACCTTGTATCAAAGTTCAAGAGAATAAGCCGCTGCCACATTGGTAACGTTTTTTTACCAAATTCAAGATGGCGGCCAAACTCTGGCATAGGTCACTTTCCAATCTCCAGCGCCAACGCCTCAACCTTAAGTGCAAAGAGGTGAATGTGACCTTTTTTCACCTAACAATACTACTGACGGAGGTTATTTCCTTACTGAGTGATTACCGTTTACAATTCAAATACTGTAGATTAAATGATATCATCTTTTCAACGCAACTTCTCCTACACTTTTGATATTGTTCACCTTGTACTTGGTGGATATTATCCGTTTTTTTCTTGTCAATGCAACTCCTTCTACACTTTTGATACGGTTCACCTAATAATTACTGCCACAGTCCGGAGATGAGCATGTGCTCTTCTCGTTGACGGAGGACTTTCCCTTACGGAGTTATTGCCCTTTACAGTTCAAAGTACTGTAGATCCGTCCGTCCGTATTTCTTGTCAATGCACCTCCTACACCTTTGATATGGTTAACACGATTCTTGGTGGATATTATCGGCACAGCCTGAAGATGCGCATGTGCTCTTCCCACTGATGGAGGATATTTCCTTAAGTTATTGCCCTTTACAATTCAAAATACTGTAGATTAAATGATATCATCTTGTCAACGCAACAAGATGATATGGTTCACCTAATACTTGACGTATATTCGGCACAGTCCAGAGAGGCGCATGTGCTTTCCCTGTTGACGGAGGTTTTTTTCTTACGAAGTTATTGTCCCTTACAATTCAAAATACTGTAGATTAAATGATATCATATTGTCAACACATCTCATATTACACTTGGTGGATATCATCGGCACAGTCTGAAGATGCGCTTGTGCTCTTCCCGTTGACGGAGGATCTTCTCTTACTGAGTTCATAGTAAGTACTGTAGATTTAGACCTAGTCGTTCTCTCCTCGCTAAAGAAAGAGAGTAGTCCTCTCCTCCTTTAGCGGGGAGAGAACTACTAGGTGTATGATTAACATAATACTTGATGAATATTATCAGCACAGTCCAACATGTGCTCTTCCCGTTGGCGAGTTATTTCCCTTTACAGTTCAAAATACTGTAGATTGAAGATATCTTGTCCATGGATCTGTTAAATTTTCACATATACTTGGTGGATGTTGTCGGCACAGTCTAGATATGCGCATGGGCTATTTTTGTTGACAGGATTTTTCCTCAGTGTTTTATTGCCCTTCACAGTTCAAAATACTGTAGATTGAATTATCTTGTTAAATCAAGTCCTTCTACAACCTTTGATGTGTATACTTGGTGTATATGATAGGCACAATCAGGAGACAAGCATGTTCTTTGAAGTGCTGTATTGCTCATCACTGATTTCCTACACACAAAAATCCATCTGATTTCCTTCCTCCCAGTTCACTGACACTGGGGCCGACGGGGGGGGGATGGCTCTCGTTTTCTTTGTTTTTCCTCATGTTACATAATTAAAAAAGTTAATTACTTTGATTTACCAGCAGCGGACATCCTTAACTTCCTATGTACCGATAACAGTTCCAAGCTGATAACACCGTCTTGGACGAAACGAAATATATTTATTGTAGTTTACGTAATTTCGAAGACGATACTCCATACTCGAACAAGATATAATATGATAGAGAGGGTTAAATCCTACTCACTCCTCTTCGTATGTGCCATGAACCAGGATCAGCATGAGTAGTAGTATAAGTTGATTTCGAGTCAGGTTTTTCGGGCACACGAAAGTGGCGCAGGTTATTTGCCAATGTTCAATGGCTAGAAATGGCAAATCGGGAACCCTCAAAATTATGGTAAGGGCGGTAACTCCAGCTCAAGGTATGAGATTTTGTGGCGGTGTTCTGCGTAAGTGTGACGTCGTTTATGACGTCAATTCCGGTCTGGGTGAATGGGGCGTGTGTATTCCTCTGCGGTGATGCGGTCTGGTGGTGATGCGGTCTGCCCCCGCGGAGAAAAAGTAGTCCCAGAATTCAAATACTCTTCATGGTCCGATTGGGTCGTATGAGGTATCAATGTGAAGCATTCGTGAAGGGGCATCTGATGGGGTGGGTGTGGGGTTGCCTCAAATACAATATACAGGCCTGTATGGGGTATGGGGATGGTCATTTTTGAACATGATAGGCCATGTACTGTCTGTGGGGGTTTCCCGCCAGAATTTCGCTGTCGTCTGCTTGGGGTTGTCACGTGCCGAACACCTGGCTCCCCGAATTGCAACATTGTTGCACGTTCGCTACAATGTTGCGGGTGAACACCTGGTCTGGCGTCTGCGTGAGTGAGTTCACGTGCCGAACACCTGGCTCCCCGAATTGCAACAATGTTGCACGTTCGCTACAATGTTGCTACAACACCTGGTCTGGCGTCTGCGTGAGTGAGCTCGCGTGCCGAACACCTGGCTCCCCGAGATCAAGGCATGCCCAGACTTGTTCTGGGTTGTACAGTTCTGCCATGCAGAGAACGGGTACTAGGAATGCATATTAAATCTATAGACAAAGTGTATGGAAATAGACGTTCTGGGGTCTAGGTGGGCCACTAGTGGGTCGATGGAGTCGTATGAGGTATCAATGTGAAGCATTCGTGAAGGGGCATCTAATGGGGTGGGTGTGGGGTTGAAATATCGTCAATCTGCGCATGCGCGGTAGATCAAGGGTATGGAAATAGCCGTTTTGGGGTCTAGGTGGGCCACTAATGGACCGATGGGGTCGAGTGAGGTATCAATGTGAGGCCAATGTGAGGGGGCATCCCAATGGGTGGATGTGGGTTGAAATATCGTCATTCTGCGCATGCGCGGTAGATCAAGGGTATGGAAATAGACGTTTTGGGATCGAGCGGGATCCCTAATGGGCCGATGGAGTTGTTTGAGGTATCAATGTGAAGCCTATGTGAGGGGGCATCCGCCTGGACTAGTGCTTCGGTCCTTGCCCACATTCTGCGAATGCGCAGACAGGGAATTGTGGGAAAAGGGTATGGAAAAGACGTTTTGGGATCTAGGGGAGCCCCCAATGGTCCGATTGGATCGAGTGAGGTATCAATGTGAAGCATTCGTGAGGGAGCATCCACCTGGACTAGTGTGTCGTTCGTGTTCAACATTCTGCGCATGCGCAGACAGGGAATTGTGGGAAAAGGGTATGGAAATAGACGTTTTGGGGTCTAGATGAGTCCCTAATGATCCGATGGTGTTGTGTGAGGTATCAGTGTGAAGCATTCGTGAGGGAGCATCCGCCTGGACTAGTTTGTCGTTCGTGTTCAACATTCTGCGCATGCGCAGACAGGGAATTGTGGGAAAAGGGTATGGAAATAGACGTGTTGGGGTCTAAGTAGGCCCCTAATGGTCTGATGGGGTCGAGTGAGGTATCCATGTGAAGCATTCGTGAAGGAGCATCCGGCGGGGTGGATGTGACGTAACAACTGACGTCATTCTGCGCATGCGCAGTAGACCAAGACTATGGAAATAGACATTTTGGCGCCGACATGGGTCAGTATGGGTCCGATGGAGTCGTATGAGGTCTTATTTTGAAGCTCTCGTGGAGGAGCATCTGACTGGTTCATCTGCGCATGAGCCGTCTGGTCGTAGTATAGAAAGCAGGCATGTTGGGGGATGCGTGAGGGTGTGTTTGTGGTCCATGGTTGTGGTTGGGTGGTGTAGGTTCTGCGCACAGACGTCACTTCCGGGTTTCACTAAAAGTACCTTCGAGCACAGAAGAGTTTCAATGTTCCCCTCAGACGTAGGGTCCGGATGTTCATCATCCAAGTTTTCCCCGGCCCGCCTCGGCCGCAGCGCGCGCGCGCGCGGGCTACTCCGGCTGCAGCGCGCGCGCGCGGGCTACTCCGGCCGCAGCGCGCGCTCGCGCGGGCTACTCCGGCCGCAGCGCGCGCGCGCGCGGGTTATCCGGAAGTGCGCGGCATCACCGAAAGTGCGCGGCTGAATTTCGGATTATCCTAGGCCACTGATTGGCTACTTTCTCCACGGTGTTCGAAGCCAGTTTCACCGAATCCCCACATGTCTGTTATAGCCTTCATGCATTATGTTCATATAGAAAATACACAAGACAGGGTTTTTTTTGGGTGAGATCTCATTTTGTTTTTTTATTCAACAACAACAACGTGAGAACAACCACGTGAAAACTGAAGCCCAGATCAGGGGGCTTGTACATTGAAATCGATAGAACTTAAGCCCAGAACAGGGTGGGCTTGAACATTGAAAGAACTTAAGCCCAGAACGGGGCTTGTACATTGAAATGATGGGCGGCCCAGTCATATACGAGTACATCGCGGTCCTCGGCCTTGGCGTACTCGTCAAACATCTGTACGATGGTAGATAAGGGTCTTCGCCGGCATCGATGGTACAGGTAAAACAGGCAATATTGTCCGCACACGCTAGTGGTCAGGCTTTGCAACGTTTGACTGTTCCAACAGCACGTCTCTGTGCCTTGATCCATGAAGTCTGTTAAATCGGGATGGAGGGGTGGCAGGCCGTACGGGTCAAAGTATTCGCCCTGCTGTTCTGTCAAGTACACACCCACCCAATGTTCACCGGGCCGATCCATCGGGTCCGTATTGAGAACGTAAGCAGCAGGATACATACGGTCTAATGGGAACACATCTCGGGCGAATACCCCTTGAAAGAGCATACGTGTCTCTGGGTCATTCTCCAGCACGGTGGTTATCTGGTCTATATCCATGTTAGGTGGAGAAGTCACACAGGACGTTGCGCGCCTTGTCCACTTGAATGATGTTGTCAAACTCGGCGTAGCAGATCACATTGACGGTGCTCCGGAGGGCTCGTGCAAAGTGGATTTCCAACCGTAAATTGCCTTGCTTGGCGAGGGCCAGCTGATGGTCGTTCTCTAAGGTGGGGTCAAATCGAAACAGAACAACGTGTATCCGTACGCGTAGTCCTCCCGACTGATCATATTCCCTTCGTCCTGGTTGATTTGACCAGTGGCTGTAAACAGGGTCTGATAGGCTCGAATGAAATTCGCGCGGCTAAAGTTCGGTGTTAAGGCCGTGGCTGGAACCTGTTGTCCATCCACATGCAGGGCCACAAAATTGATGCCGAAATGTTTAAAGTCAAACGGGTTCTCTGGGTAGGCTCCGCTGAAATTGGTATTTTCCACACAGGCCAGGATCAATCGCTTGGGTAGTTCCCCCAGGAACAGGTTTTCTTTGTTGGCGCTCATTTCCAGCAGACACAGAGAACATTTTGGTTTGCACACGTCGGATAGGGTACTGGGCTGGTTTTGTTTCCAAGGCTTTGAGGTGTCCCAATTGAACGGCTGGATTCGGTTTCACTTTTCGGACATACAGGACTGCGTCTTGGATGACAATCTTATAGTCAGCTGCATGCCCGTCTACATTAGTGGCCATCAAGGCGAAGGTCGGAGGCGCCTGTATCAGTCGGATTTTGATGGGATCTTGTTCAAGAGGTACCGGTCTTGCATGAAGATGTCTGCGTGCAGTCGACCCATGAGATCCACCGAGACGCTTGGTCGAGTCACTGATGAGTTTGTCGCTGAGAAATATATCCACCTGTTGAAACATCGAGTGCAGCCAGAGATTCGTCGGGCCCACCGTTGCTTGGTCCACGATTCTGGAGCCATCTCCATTCACGATCTTGGCTTTCACATACAAGGATGTATGGGCTAAATCCACATAGGCCGTATCAGCATTACTGATGGTGAACTCGATGGGCCCTGTTGATGCTGGAGAGCGGGAGATGCTCCACCCATAATCCTTGTTCGGCACTGGTCTGTGTGGGCGGCACGGTCCACAAATCAAATTCACTGTTGATGGAGGGGCAGGACTGCGTGGATCAAGGACATGTTTTAAGAAAAGATATCCTGGGTCTTCGATGTGCGTCGTCGCTGGGTCGGTCGCCGACTGGTGCGTGATCTCGGTGGTGCAGGTCTTTTATACCCTACGGTGCGTTGTCCTTTGGCCACCAAGACGCCTCCCGCTTCTTTGGCCCGCCGTTTCAAGGCTTCTTTGGGTGCCGTACCCCTCAAGACATCACCGGCGACTTGCAGTCCACTGCGTACCGCTTGTTTGCCGATTGCTTTCACTCCACGCGTCACCAAGGGCAGGAACGTTTTGACGATGCTCCCGAGTATGTTCCCCAGTCCATGTCCTCGTTGCATGCGTGCACCACTAAAGACCGGAAGGCCACCGCCGGCCTGTCGGGTATAATAGTCCATATAGCTGCGTGCATCGCACTCGTAAGGCACCTTCATTATACAAAGTGGGGAGCACGTGCTTGTCGAAAATGAAGTGTCAGCACCAATTTCCCGCGTTCGAATGCCACCGGTCGTCCCGTGTCATCTCTTATATCCACCGTGATAGTGTTGATGTGGGTTTGTCGTACGGGTAGGTAGAGCATGTGGGTGAAACTGTGGGTGACTTGATCTCCATACAACTTTTTAATGGGGACCACCCGTAACAGAGGTGTGTTGATATCGCCCACGATGTTGTCCACCACGTCCGAGTAGACGTAGAGTCCATACATACCCGACTTCATATCCATCGGGATCTCGCCTTGGTGGGCGGTGGGACCAGCGAACGTCCGTAGATCGAAACCCAGCATTTGCTGTAGGATAGGACCCAGTACGACACTCACGTTGGCGGTGACGATGAGCTGTGCCTTGTCGTTGTGTGCGTTGTAATCGAAGTCCACGTGATTCTTGAAGGGATAGGTTTTGATGGGTTTTGAAACATTCGTCACCTCCCGTAGAGCCTTATAATGCAACAGTCTTGTCAGCCCACCCATGAACTCCTTGGGAGTATCGTATTGGCCTTCGGGGAGGGTAAGTCGGGTGTCTTTTCCTTCGTAGGTCACCTCGTACCACACTTCATTGGCTCGCACGTTGTACCACGAGTAAGGGTATTGGATATCCACGAGGCCACATTCCCAGCGCCTAGGTAAATGCAACGGTTGCGGTAACTGGGTCACGTACTTGGCCAAGGTGTTGTCAGGAAACACATCCAGCGAACTGTTACTGCGTAGGGTGAGGTAAACATGGCGATTGAGCTGTCCTGCTGCTGCTGTTGGTTTTAATAGGTGTTCCAGGCCTTGGGCGGTTGTGTCCGGCGTCGTGCTCGTCGCGGTGACTTGCTACGTGTCACGGCTCTGGAGATGTGGGGTGTCTTGATCAAGGGTGGTTTTTTAAAGGTGTGAACAGAAGGTGCCCGTTGTGGTGGTGTTTTGGGGGGTGACTCCGCTTCCCACTCGGAGTCCCAAGAAGGTAGTGGGCCACGCGGCGATTGCTGGGTTCGCTGCATCCAGGCCCAGCGCTCGGGGTTCCCCACCAATTCCTGCGGTACATGCATGTCTTTCAAGCCTCGAGCGAAGACCTCCCATCCTCGAGGATCCGTGTGCGACCTGCGTTTACGCATCAGGTCATTCATTAAACCCGTCACCTGATTCTGTACCAGTAGTTCGCCTTTATCATTCCAAATCATGTTAGGATTCTGTTTCATCCGTTGTAATACCAGACCAGCTTGTTTCTTGAACGATGCAGGTACACTCTGCAGGACTTCGTCTTCCACCCACTGTGGGGCTGTGGGTGGTACCCCTGGTAATGTCGGCTGTTGGAGCGGTGCTGAGGTCGGCGGTGTGTCGCGTGATGGTGGTGGTGGTGGTGGTGGGGTAGAGAAGGTTTTGTATTGGTCCATGAACGTCATGTACCGTTGAAGCGTCTCATTGTACCGTTGTACTTTCTCACTGTCGCTTAACCCCGGTCTTTGTAAGATCTGTTGCATCTCTTTATCGAGGGTGTTGATGGTCTTCACCGTGGGTGGGACAGGGTAGGGCGATTGAAGGTTTTGAAGGAACCGTGGTTCGACGAGGACCATTTTTTTCGTGTGGTTCACTGTCGGCCGGAGAGTCCACCCAATACTGGACCCAACACGGAAGTGGCCAACGGTGCTAAGATGGCCACGAGAAAGCCGCCTTTCTGTAACGCCTTTTTCTTTTGTGTTTGAGAGACTCGCTTCTGGACTAAGGTTCGGAGACCTGTCTTATGCTTGGTCAACTTGGTCTTCTGAGCCGGAGTCAGTGGTACGTTGCCTTTTAACAGGTTGTACCCGACCTCGCACAGACAGCGTACAAGGTCAGTGTCCGCACCGCGTACAATGGTTCGGACCAACTCGGGTGGGGCCGTCTTCAATACACGGAGCGTGCTTCCGTACTCGCGCAGTCATCATGTACAACTAATGCCAGAACCCTCAACTGTGCCCTTTTTATCTACCTCAGAGAACAGAGACAAAGTCAACCATGCTGTGGTATTAATTCTTTTTATTATCCCCATCATCAAAACACACACACACACTCCAGCTGGGGGAGCCACTGTGGGTGTGTTTACATTATTTTTGCATGTACACGTGGTGGGCCTCTCCGGGAAAGATGCCGGTCCGTAGTCCAAGGTGGTCGGGGGTGGCTTGCTTGAGGTCGAAGAGTATATACCCGTGCTGAGGGGTTGTCGCATCTTTAAAGGCTTCCAACGCAAACGGTGTGCGGCCAGGATACATCTGTCTCACCAAGTGCAGCAGTTGAGTGGTATCTCTCGGGTTTTTGAAGACCACCAGGTAGTGGGCATTTAAGCTGATGTTCCGATGTTCTTTGTTTTTACTGAACAGATTCTGCATAATGTAGATGATGCTGAGCCGTCGATGATGGCTGCCTTTGGTAAAGAATTGGGTGACCCGCACATCCGTCTCCGCCATGAGATCATCCAGAACCACCAAGGTGTCCGGTTCCAAATCGGCCAGGTTAGGTAGGCCTTCCACGAACGTGATGTGGGGCATTGCTGCATACGCTACCTGCCATTCTCCATAACACCACACGACTCGGGCAATGGGTGGGGTAATCATGCTGTCGGCGTGTTGAAGGAGCTTCCTGACGAAGTGCGTTTTGCCGGAACCCGTCGGTCCTGCGATGATGCAAGTGAAGGGATGCTGCCACCGAGGGTCCATGGTTCGAGGTGTATCCGCTGTCGTGGTAACCCGCTCTTGTAAATTTGGTACGAGTGAACTGGGGTGGTGATGGGTACAACGTCGGTCGTCGTTGTCTGTTCACTGTGAGGGATGAAATCCGGTGGGTTTTCAGACGTAGTGGGTGTACTTGGTGTAGGTGTTGACTGTATACTCGGTGTGGAGCTCGATGTGGCTTGTACACGTGGTGTGGTGGTGGTGATGAATGGGCTCGTTTCGATCACGGAGGTGACTGGTGCTATCTGTAGACTGGTTTCACTGCCACTCAGAGCTGGAGTTCTAAGTTGGTTAAGTAGCGTGCTGACATAGGCTACGTCGTAAAACACACCTCCGTACAACACACTCAGCAGGGTTAGCAATATCACCACAAAGCCCACTTCCGCTTTGCGCGTTTTGGGAGACGCTGTGTTCAGAGGCAGCTGCTGCTTGTCCATAGCACCGTGGTCGAACGTGGAATGAAGGATGACGGTAGTGGTGTCTGGCTTTATAGTCGTTTCACCTGGTTGGCCGCCACCCAGGAATTGAAGGAACTGGGCCAGCCTTGCCATTTGACGAAATGAAACAGTTTGCCACGCCGACGTTCCGTTTTCAAAATCTGCTCCACCGTGTAGTAGTCTTGCTGTGTTTTTACGACAGGCTGTAATTCCGTCTCGTAAAACGTCCCTAGCAACGGTTCCCCTTGAAGATCTTCCAGTTCATAGACTCGCTGCTGTCGGGGTAGGCGCCGTTTAATCAGGAAGTGCTCATCGCTCCAGTTGGGCAAGTAACTTTTCTCAAATTGACCTTTGACTTTACTGATCCGTACAGGGTCCCCTGTACACCTCCATCGTCGTTCGCTGCGATTGCCTGGGGTACAAGACACGCCGGACTTGGGCTTCATTGCGTTGGGTCACGGTAATGGGGGCTCTCTCTATACTCCGGCGATAGGCTCGATTGTAACCACTCACAAGTTTCGGGAGACCATCGATGTACCGCCTTGTGTTCTTATAGGTGAAATATTTATACATGCGGCCTTTGGATGTTCTGTTGAACCTTTTCACCACGGAAGCCTTGGTCTCGTTGTACGTATGGAAGAAAAACACCTTCTGGGCTTTCAGAAACTGTTGGAACGGTCTGTTGAGGAATTCCGTGCCTTCGTCGGCTTGCAAATACATGGGTTTGCGCCCGGTGTTGAAGATGTCCTTGAACGCCGCTATGAGATTCGCCCTTGTTTTCGTCCGGATGGGTACCACCCACGCATACTTCGACAGGATATCGATGCACGTCAAGATATACCGATTCCCATCGTTGTGTTTGGCAAAGGCGCTCATATCGACCAAATCCGCTTGCCATTGGGCATCTAGTCCTCCTACGATGACCCGGTTCCGTAGAAAATGGCGACGGGCAGCTCGATGTAATGTATACGTGTCTTGTTTTCTGAACCAATCTCGGACTTGCGCACGTTGTATCCCCTGGGGTTTGGCCGCTCGATAGAGAGCCGTCAATGCACTATAGGCCGCCGGACTGTCGGGACTGTAGTATAAGTTATCCAACACCTTCTCCCAGCTCTTCTTCGTGACAAATGATGATGAACCCTGGCTCTATCGCTTATTTATAACGGGTATATCTTGGGCCGGAGTTTCTTTCTGATTTTCTTCGTTGGCTTCTGCCAGTACATTGTCCATGGTAAATGACCAGTCCAACTCGTCTGATGACCGATCTTCCTCCGTAAGCACTTGATCCACATCTACTACGGCATCTTCCATTGCAGACCATAGATCAGCGTGAAGGGTAAAATGCACTGTACCCCCATCTAGCCGAGCCAATTGAGCAAAGAAGGGGCCGCGTTGGATGTACACATCGTGACACAAGTGAATGAGGTCGCCGTCCAGTTCACCAGACAACACCCGTTTGAATTTGGTCCAGCCCTCTCGAGACAGACGAATGTGAGCATGTAAGGTTCGCATCACAGATGTCCCCCACCTCCTCCATGATATCGACCTTATCTGCATAAACGTGCAGGAAGACCTCGGGGGTCAAGCTGAGATACGCTCGTATTATATGCTCCGTCATGGTCAGTGCGTGAATGGTACAAGATTTGACTGTCTCTCGTATTTATAGGGAGAACCCCGTGAGATCAAAGGATCGGGTGGTCATATCACTGGGCTGACTGAGTCTAGCCGGATAATCAATGGCATCATCGTCTGCATTCGCTTCATTGCTAGGTTTGGTAATTTGTTCATTGGGTTCTGCCGCCGCTTCACTCAGGGCACGAGCCCAGCCCAACTGAACAGCTGACCGCTCGTCCGGTGTAAACAGCTGGTCCACAATAGGCACTACTTTCTCGAAGACTGTCCACAGATCGGGGTCTAGGTTGAAGCCTCGCGTAGGGTCTTGGTAACGGCCCAGGCGTGGGAAAAAGGGTCCACGGTGTACGTAGATGGCATTGTCTATGTGGATGAGGTTTCCGTCGAGCTCACCGCTCAACACCCGTTTAAATTTGGTCCAGCCGTCACGATGTAGCGTAACCATATTCGATACGGTCTCAGCGCGCGACCAGCAAACATCTCCACGGTCTTCCACGAGGGTGACTTTATCTTCATAGACGTGTAACTCCACCCGGGGTGTAAGGGGAAGGATGGCTCGTAGGACAGGTGACATGGTTGACCCAATGAGGAACGGTGAATGACACACACTCTGACTGTCTTTCGTATTTATGGTGAGGTCCCACTGTCAATGCCACAGCGCCAGGGTCAATAGGGCAAAGACTATTGTGAGGCCAACCAGCCGTCGCTGGTTCCGGCGTGAGCACTCGTGGTCCATAGCCCGAGCATCAAGGATGGCTGTCATAGTCCAATAGTGGTGAGTGATGGCACACCTCTCCATCGAGTGCACTCTGTCGAGGACTGCTTCTGTGAACTCTTTCAGGATCTGGCGTCGCCCCTCGTTGTCGTCGCCATCTGCAAACATGGACCGAATCACTGCTCGGTAACCTGTGAGTGAATTAACCACGCTCGCATGCTGTAAAATGCGAGTCGCATAGGGCTGGATTTCCGTCATGGCTCTGTAACCGTAGAAATGAAAGTGTGGGATCCAGAGGGACGTGTTTTATAGACCATGTCACACATGCGCGCCTAGATGTTGCTCTACGGGTGTAGTCCGTCATACGTACTATTCTGATTGGTTTTGTGGCTCCTATAGATATAGTACCTCATCGACAATGGGGACTACTTGTTCCAAAGCCGTCCATAGATCGGGGTCCAGGGTAAAACCACCGTCGTTCAGACAGAGGAGTCGAGCGAAAAAGGGACCGCAGAAAATGTAGACGTCGTCACACCGGTGAATGCTATCACCGTGCAGGTCACCCAACAACACCCGTTTCAAGGTAGTCCATCCTTCCGGTGACAAAGAGACGTGCGCTTTGGGTTCAGGCGTACACCAACACCTAAGTCCGCTATCGATGAGTTCCACTGGTTTGGGGTACAACAATAGGGTGCAGCCAGGTGTAAGCCTCCGGGTAGCCACAGTCCCTTCTTTCACCTCGGGGTGTAGTAAGTCATCCACCTCAGGGAGTACATCTTTCAGTGCCATCCATAAGGGTGGACAGAGTGTGATATAGGTACCTCCACTCTGTTCCAACCGGGGAAAAAGGGAATCCTCTCCAGCAGTGCGTATGTGCACACCGACTTCCACGTGCATGAAATCCCTTTCAGGCTCTTTTCCCTGTAACAATCGTGTCAATAGAGTCCAGCCTGATAGCGATAACACAATCTTCACCTTCTGCGGTGCGTCTTGGACAAGCTCCACGTGATCGTCATTGACGATGAGGTAGACGTCGGACGTCAGTTGGAATAACGCAAGCTCTGTTCCGCTCGCTGCCATGGTGGGGAATGAAAAGCGAACGGTTAGAGAGGTGGCTTTATAGTGTACCTGTTGGGTAGGGTTTTATACACCGTGTGAGTCATGGGCACTTGTTATACTCGCTTGCGCCATAAGGTCAATAAGGTTAGAAATGCGCTTTTTTCTACTACGCCCTGTGACGGCCCTTCGTGAAAGTCCGTGATTGTTCGGTAGTGTAATGTTATTTTGCATAGGATAACCCGCGCGCGCGCTGCGGCCGGGGCGGGCCTGGCCGGGGTGGGCCTGGCCGGGGAAAACTTGGATGTTGAACATCCGGACCCTACGTCTAAGGGGAACATTGAAACTCTTCTGTGTTCGAAGGTAGATTTAGTGAAATCCGGAAGTGACGTCTGTGCGCAGAACCTACACCATCCAACCACAACCATGGACCCATAGGGGTGGGTTAAAACACAACCTCACGCATCCCCCAACATGCCTGCTTTCTATACTACGACCAGACGACTCATGCGCAGACCACTGAACACGGATGAACCAGTCAGATGCTCCTCCACGAGAGCTTCAAAATAAGATCTCATACGACTCCATCGGACCCATAGTGACCCATGTCGGCGCCAAAATGTCTATTTCCATAGTCTTGGTCTACTGCGCATGCGCAGAATGACGTCAGTTTTTGCGTCACATCCACCCCGCCGGATGCTCCTTCATGAATGCTTCACATGGATACCTCACTCGACCCCATCAGACCATTAGGGGCCTACCTAGACCCCAACACGTCTATTTCCATACCATTTTCCCACAATTCCCTGCCTGCGCATGCGCAGAATGTTGAACACGAACGACGCACTAGTCCAGGTGGGTGCTCCCTCACGAATGCTTCACATTGATACCCCACTCGATCCAATCGGACCATTAGGGGCTCCCGTTTGGGGTACAACAATAGGGTGCAGCCAGGTGTAAGCCTCCGGGTAGCCACAGTCCCTTCTTTCACCTCGGGGTGTAGTAAGTCATCCACCTCAGGGAGTACATCTTTCAGTGCCATCCATAAGGGTGGACAGAGTGTGATATAGGTACCTCCACTCTGTTCCAACCGGGGAAAAAGAGAATCCTCTCCAGCAGTGCGTATGTGCACACCGACTTCCACGTGCATGAAATCCCTTTCAGGCTCTTTTCCCTGTAACAATCGTGTCAATAGAGTCCAGCCTGATAGCGATAACACAATCTTCACCTTCTGCGGTGCGTCTTGGATCAGCTCCAGGTGATCGTCATTGACGATGAGGTAGACGTCGGACGTCAGTTGGAATAACGCAAGCTCTGTTCCGCTCGCTGCCATGGTGGGGAATGAAAAGCGAACTGATTGATTGAAATTGTAGTTTAAGGGCCGCTTCCCATTCGGATTTCGCGGCCCATCAACTCAATGTTTTATTTGGATTTCGCGGTACATTTCTTTGTTTTCTTTTAATATCTTTTCCAGCGCTAAATAAATAAATAAATAAATAAATGAATAAATAAATAAATGAATAAATAATAAATAACAATGATAGATTAGCAGGAGATGTAAATAGAAGTAAATAAGAGTCGCTATGTACAAGTTCGTAAGTCTCTTTCGGGTTTTTTGGGTTAAGCTATACTAGTAAATATGAGTTCACTGTTGGTCTAATCGCGTGGATGATTCCTTTGTCTTGGTACCCCTTTGTACGCACAAAGCCGTCCAGAAATAACTGGGAGAACCATGGGCGTCTTCAGGATTTTTCGAATCGACTTCCCTAACGACGCCCTTGGGAACAGGGTGGGTTCTTCCAGAAATCTGTGCCTGTAACAATTGCTTGGAGTGTGTATTGGGGCACAGGACGGCAGGTCTACGTCCTATATTGTGTGAAAGTCAAAGGATGATATGTGTTGAGGCGTCATTTCGGTGTCATATATGGGGTAGCATGTCTTTGTGGTTTAGGATTTGGTATTCTGGTTGCTCAGTTCGGTGGAGTAGCCTGTCTAGCGTGGTACAGGGTCGAGTATTCTGGACGTTCTTGTTGTCCGACGATGATGATCTTCATGCATGTTTATCTCCATTTGGTGCTGTTTCATAATATTTGTCGTCATTCGGTGTTCTGTTTCATGGCTGGTCTTACTCGTCTGTGGTCTTCAGTGTGCTGTGCCTGTATTACAAAGAATAGAAGAGTTTGTAGTTTCTTGTTTTCTGGTGTTATTTTTTGCCATCGACTGGCACTATCGTGATCTAAGTCACACATGATCAATATCAATAAATAATTAGGTACTAAATATTATAAATAAAAATATTATTATAGTTAAAGCCGATTGTGAATGTTTCATATAACCTCCAGTCTTCTGCCCCTGCATTTTTTACAGTGGATAGCTTTGCGGTATTCATTAATGTTGAAGTCTGCACTGAGATAGTTTTCTAAATGATCGTCCAAATTGTTTTCTATTGTCTCTTCCTTAATTTTTCTGAAATCTGGTTTCAGGTTGCTATCGCTACTGTTTGAAGCGAAAGATTCGGCGAGGTGTTCTGCCTTTTCTTTGTCAATTGTCAATTGATGCACTAATTATCATTTGTACCCCAAGAGATTGACTAGTATTGCTCAACCAGTGACTTCAAAGACCTATGATTGTAAATAATAGATTCGACAAAATATGGATGACAATAAGAATAAGATATTTGACTTAGTGACATCAAAGTGCTATTGTAAACAATAGATTCGACAAAATGCGGATGACAATAAGAATAAGATATTTGCCCCAGTGACATCAAAGTACTATTGTAAACAATAGATTCCACTAAATATGGATGACAATAAGATACTTGCCAATCAAGGCGTATATGTGGGGATTAAGGATGACTGAGAGTTCAAGGAAACTTATTTTGGATATTAATCTGTTATTAATCCTGGTATATTGTATAGTTCAATGTGTACCTTGGGAACAATGAGTGATTATTGACAGATAAGCTAGTTTTGTTGGATATAACGACATATGTGAGATATATATTTTTAGCATAATTTATAAAAATACGTAGAATAAATTTGTTTAATTTTGATGCTATATCAATATAAAGAATGTACACATTATATTTGAATTTGTAGATTATTTCCATGTTTGGGAGGGGAAATACCCGGGAAGGGTAAATTGCCGGGAGGGGAGATATCCGGGAGGGGGGATGTCCGGAGAGAAACGAACCGGGAGGGGAACGATCCGGGAGGGGAAATGTCATGGATCCGCAGGAGCAGTGCAGGAGTAGTGGCGAAAGCGTGCATTCGATTGGTGAACAAATTATTCTAGCGATATCGGTCCCCTGATATTATTTACCGCTTATGCCGGTGCTAGGGGCCGTGTGGTCATATCATTCAAGTTGCCACATGAACAGGTACAATAAAAGCGTACCTGAGATACAACATATATCACGAATCGTTATGTCGGTATGTGCTTTAGAATAGGTTAACCAGAGGACTATTCTGTATTCTACCAGAGGACTATTGTGTGACGCAGTCAGTATGTCGGCACCTCTTCCCACTTCCCTTATATGTGTTGTAATTTTTACCTGTATATGGCGAGATTCTGCTGGTGGACGTTTCGTCCCCGAGGCCCGCCCCCTGCACAGACCTTTTGGTCTTTGATATATGTTGGCATTTGTGGGAAGTTGATGCTGGGTCGACATCGGGCCTTACAGACTAGTCTTTTGTATTAAATGCCGTCATTTACATCTGACGACGATACAGCTCATCAATCTCCAATGTACGAGTTGTCACAGCGAAACAGCTCACCAATTACCAGTATACGAGTTGTCAGAGCATTTCCATCATAGCTCTCTAGATTTGTATCTAATACCGCTTATGGCGGTGCTAGGGGCCGTGTGGTCATATCATCCAAGTTGCCACATGAACAGGTACAATAAAAGCGTACCTGACATACAACACATATCACGAATCGTTAGATTCTTGGTATGTGCTTTAGAATAGGTTAACCAGATGACTATTCTGTGAAGTCATGTGACGCAGTCAGTATGTCGGCACCTCTTCCCACTTCCCTTATATGTGTTGTAATTTTTACCTGTATATGGCGAGATTCTGCTGGTGGACGTTTCGTCTCCGAGGCCCGCCCCCTGTACAGACCTTTTGGTCTTTGATATATGTTGGCATTTGTGGGAAGTTGATGCTGGGTCGACATCGGGCCTTACAGTCTAGTCTTTTGTGTTAATTGCCGTCATTTACATCTGACGACGATACAGCTCACCAATCTCCAATTACAAGCGTCTAGTCCGTCATTCATAATCCAGCCGTCGTCCATTAGAGAATATCCGCGTCCATAATCCAAAGACCTATTCCATTTTCCACATAACAGTATTAGCACCAATTCAAAAAGACAATCATAGTATACATAAACATAGGCTTGTTTCCTGCAAGAGAGAAGCGGTCAACAGTTTTCAATGATGCCGGCAAGACATCATGATGTTCCAAAAATATCAAATCCGTATCGCTGATCAGTATTCCTAATCCATAATATTCGTTATAGAGTCGTCATCTAAAAAAAAAGATATATCTCAGTCACGCTTTGATTGTGACTGTTCATATGAGTACCATGAGGATCTTGAAGTACATGGGTTCATACGGCCCCTAGCCCCGGGTTAAGCGGAATTAGACACAAGTTACGAAACGTAGCGCCATGGATCTTGCACGCTACGTTCGTATTTTGCTATCAGAATGCGATATGTATCGCCAAATTTGAGAAACTTTGAGTGGAGGCGCTTGGTGGAATAGCCCTGTTTGATAAGTTTCTGCAACAATGTTTTGAGACGTTGATTAAAATCATCACATTTAACACAGGATCTAGCAAATGCTACTAAGCGAGATATGTATACGCCATATGCAGGTCCCACTGGAATATTACTATCCAGAAAGGGATAGTTTAAGATGTCGAAATTGTAATCATCTCTTTTGTCATAAAGTCGACGAGAGAGAATGCCCGCTTCATTTTTATAGAGGTAGAGATCTAAATAAGATGTGCCTGTAGGGCTATCTGTGGTTTCCTTCAAATCCAGTGAAGGTGGATATATATCCTTCACTGCGTCATTTATATAGCGATTATCCACAGCGAGAAGATCGTCTATATAGCGTTTGGTGAATGAGAAGGAACGGGCTTTGAATGGATCGGTTTTTGAAAGCGCCTGCATATAGTCATATTCATAAGAGAACAGATACAGGTCGGCCAACAGGGGTGCACAATTAGTACCCATTGAAATACCTATATGCTGCTGATATATTGTGTTGCCAAATTTCACATAGATATTTTTAATGAGAAATTCAAGCAACTTTATAAACAAAGAAACATCCCATGAATGATATCTCTTGTATGTAGTCGAGCTAACGAATGCTTTATGGCTTCCGACATTAATATATCTACGATCAGTTTTCTTGAACACAGATACTATTAATGAACTTAGACGGTCAATAAGGTGCTGATGAGGGATTGTAGTATAGAGAGTCGAGAAATCCCATGTGGATACATGTCTGTACGGTATACGAGTTGTCACAGCGAAACAGCTCGCCAATTACCAGTATACGAGTTGTCAGAGCATTTCCATCATAGCTCTCTAGATTTGTATCTAATACCGCTTATGCCGGTTCTAGGGGCCGTGTGGTCATATCATCCAAGTTGCCACATGAACAGGTACAATAAAAGCGTACCTGAGATACAACACATATCACGAATTGTTAGATTCTTGGTATGTACTTTAGAATAGGTTAACCAGAGGACTATTCTGTGAAGTCATGTGACGCAGTCAGTATGTCGGCACCTCTTCCCACTTCCCTTATATGTGTTGTATTGTATTGCTTTCACACTGGACAAGTCATTTGTTGTGACGAACAATCATTCAATGGGCCCAATCATCATTTATCTATGCTGTATATGTAATAATTTTGGTGGGCTATTACTTCCAAGGTTCGGACCATCTTTTAAAAATGCCGGATAGTCATTCCTAATGAGGGGACCACTACTCCTACGCGAATCTGTCAAGTAACATTTTCATTTAAATTCTGAGGGCAGATTGGCCTCAATTGACTGGTTTGCTGAAGCCATGCTCCCAAAATTAAGATTCTATAAACATTTTCTTAAAAAATGGAATAAACTTCACTTTAACCAGAACGACAAATGGTTAAAGTGCATATATCTTTAGGTTTTTTTTCGGCCTGGCCTCTCCGAGCGAATGAGTGCGTTTCTCGGCCAAATCCCAACCGAGATTACCAGATTGACCGTCTCTTCTAGTTTATACAGTTTTACAGAGAAATTACACAAATAACAAAATCGAAAATTTGACTGAAAAATCGACGAAAATTCCTATTTGATAATGAAGTCACTGTGACGGCATCATTTTTACATTTGCTGGTAGAGCCTGACTCAAGGATATGGTTTGGAAAGTTTCAGCCCTCTAGCTCGAAATGTAAGAAAAATAATTAGGGGGGGGGGGGGTAGGAGGCGAATGGCTTCCCTCTGGCCTGGACAAGTCCGAAAGAGACCAGGCCAGACAGGGTTATATGGGTTATCATGGACTTCTAAGGATGATGTCAGTCTGAAACAATGTTTGGTCTTGGGCAAGGCGCACATAACATTCGTTCCTTATATACGCGACATTTAGAATGTATGGGTAACACATTTTGGCATAATGTATCGCATCGAATGTTGCAAATGAAAATTTGAAGACAGTTATTGTTATAGTCTATTGCGGACGGTTACGGAAATTATTTCTAATCGATCCATAGTTTATCTCTTTGTCATTGATATGCTCATATACTAAAACTATGCTGTACCCGGCAATTAAAAGAAGAACCCTTGAAAAGTACCTTGCTAGCGTATTAGATTTCATATTGGCTCCAAACGAAAGCAAGAGCACGATACACGGCGAATATCACAGCCCAGACCGAATTTATATTAGGGAACAAGACATATGAATGTTCAGCTGTCATTGAGCCTACATGGAGAGTCCACTCAAGTTGAGTCATTGAACACTCTGGTGTCTGTCTCTATGGTACTTCTCGGAAATTGTCACATTTACTTTCACTTTCGTTTTCATTACCGGTGCAGCTTGACACTTGTTAATATAATAGTAGATAAGAGCTTTCTCTTATTCCTCGGCAATATCGTAGGAAATACTGTGATACAAACTATGAAATCGGCATATTGCACTGAAACTATTTGTTGCCCTTTGTTCTCCAGGTCAATCACACGTAGTACTGACGCGTCACCCGATAAAAAAACTAAGCTGCGTAATTCAGCATTACATTAAGGTTCATTTATATTCTTTGTGCCATTCGGTCAACGGAAACCATACCGAGAGAGACGCGGAGCAAAAAATAAGTTTCCGATAATCGTATCTGTAAAACCGACATAGCCAAAAAAGGAGGCGAGTATGTAGGATCACGAGCGATCCAAACGACCGACATATTTCTACCACACGCTCTGAGCTTCTCCAGGTAAACGCAGTTGAATGCACCAGCTTTCTACTCTATTGCCGGGGCCTTTATCAAGTGAACATAAAATAATTTCAAATTTATAATACACAAACGTCGAATATATTGGTAACATCAAAGTCCAATTTCAAATTAGCAAACCTTCACTTGATCATATTGATAAACGGTCGAGAGTGCGTGCATTAAGTTTCATTTACATGGAGGAGCTCAGAGTTTGTAGTATTATCTATTCCCATGTAAGAGTTTAAAACAGTATATAACATTCCTACCTGGATAACTTGTATTTTGAACACGAATGAAAGGCCAGAATATATAACCGATGTTTATCTCAATTCCCGCACACGTTTCTCCCTTGACATATGCTAAGCTGCGGATAACATATATGTCGTTATTGAGAGAAATAGTAGGAGAAACTTACCACTAATGCGTCCAAACCTCCCCATATGGCTATACAAGTCATATATGAACGGTTCGTCAGTGATATAACTATTAACCTGATTTTTCTTTGAATTAGCTGAAATAGTGTTTTCAAAGCTTTAGGCCAACAAAGCTATGAAAAATCAATAATTATATTCTCTTTGTAATTTTCAGGACCAGCGGTATGGACAGTGAATCTTCGCCGTCTTCACCTGGAGATCGTAGTAAGTCCATAAGTCCATATGTCACAGATTTTCGGTTTCGGCGATACGCGTTTTCACTCTTTTCCGGATTCACGCTGAAAATGTTCGATGCAGTACACAATTACTGGTATGAAACATAACTTTAGTTTTCCTTTTTGAATTTATAAAATCGATTCGATTATTCTCGGACGAAAATTGACTATTGAGATGATAAATTGATTGAAGAATTTCGCATCTTCGTCTGCCAAGGTGTGACGGTGTTATATTACCAGAATCAAATAAAAGCTGCTACATTTCCACATAACAGATACTAACGACATGTAGAGAATAGCAAGCATCAAATCCGACATTTAATATTCAGCCGTCGTCCATAAAAGAATTTCCGCGTCAATAATCGAAAGTCCTGTTTCGTATGACAGTTAGCACCAGTTCAGAAGGTGTATGAACTGAAAATATAGGAAACACAAGATGGTTTCCTACGAGAGAGAAGAGATAAACAGTTTGCAAGGTTGTCAGCGAGACATGATGATGTACTTTACATAAAATCCTAATCACTGACCATTATTCATTTTCCAAATGAATTCCCAGAGTGTTTATCTCAGTCACGGTTTGGTACTGACAGTTCGTTTGAACACCATAGAGATGTAAAGCACATGGTATGCAAACGGCCCCTATCCCAGGGTTGTTGAATTTGGTACAAGTTACGAAACGTGGCGCCAGAGATGGTTCGATCTCACGTTCATAAAGTTAGACCGCGGTTCGCAGTTCGTTATTCGGGACCAGTCATTCAGCGACTCATAATGGCGCCCCTAGCAGCGCCCCCTGGCGTCAGATTCGGGATATGAATATGTAAAGATATAGAGCCTGACATTCTCTCTTGCTATACAGAGTTCGGCGTTCAAAGTACTCATAATAAAAAAAAATGCAGATTTCCATATCTGAGGAAATAATTGCTGGTCTCCTCGAATAAAGAACTGCGAACTTTATGAAGGTTTCGATCTTATATCGATCTTTCGTCAGTGTATAATATTTATCACATGATTTGAGGAACTTAAATGGAGGTGTTTGGTTGTATAGCCTCCTTTAACAAATTTCTGCAATAATTTTCTGTGAGGATGATTAGCATAGGCGTCAGATCTGACATTCAGTATTCAATGTCGTCCACAAAATAATAATTTCCGCGTCAAAAACCGAATCATCTCATCGTATGAGCAAAAGCCCGCACCGATAGACTCTGAATATTATATCTTCGCCTTTCAAATTTCGTTGCCGGAAGCATAACTTTTTATACCTTTGGAGGTATGTCGATACTCATTTGGGCACCTTTGATGTTGCACCGTACTGCGGTGGTCTAATGGTTAGAGCGTCGGCCTCGTAAGCGGTAGGTACTGGGTTCGATCCCAGGCCGGGTCATACCTAAGACTTGAAAAATGGAACTTGTTGCTCCCTCGCTTACGCTCAGCATTAAGAGGATAGAACAAGGACTGGTTCGCTCGGTGTCAGTATAATGTGACTGAGTGGGTTTCATGTCTGCCTACGGCATGATATTTCAGTGGGACAGCACTATAAAATGGCAACATTAGATCTGCTATGTTACAAGTAGGTGCCCCTGTCCCTCCCCCTCCCCTCCCTTCCCTTCCCCGTCGTGATATAGCTGAAAAAATGTTGAAAGCGACGTTAAACCCTATTCACTCACTCACTCACTCCTTTGATGTTGCCTAATGCTTTCCGTACCACTGGCGTAACTCACAATACCGGACCTTTATTGCACCACCACTTTAAAAAACATAAATATTAGTGCCGTCATCTTAAAAACTACTTTCCACTGGATAGATTTGAAGTTGAGTATACTTTCAATACATAGCACGGTCAAGTCTAACGGAACCGCAGCTCCGATACACATGCTAGCACGTGTACAGGGCACAATGCACGCTATCGTTACTTCTGTTTAAGGACGAATAACCCGATCGCGGCTTATAACGGATTAATACCACTTCATCCATTAAACAGACAGGTTCAACATGCATGTAATGCGTGATGAGTTGCAGCTGACATGCATGCATGCTTTGCATTATATTCACATATTCATTCACATGGTGTGAGTTGAATGCTTTTGGAATCCGAATTGAAATTTTCCATCCAGGTGAGGGCCTCTGCTTTCTATGGCTTGACTGTTAGCGGAACGCATTTTGATTTGAGTTGAACAGTGGCTACTATATCTCAAATTTAGCTGCCCATCCATCGCCTATCATGCTGATTCTTTTTTTAATAGCTACCACATTTTTCATGTTTAATAGTATTCAAATTAATGGTGATAATCAATGCGAGACTTATATACGCTAGACTCTAAAAGCGAACTGAAAACTCTGAAAATATTTGTCAGTGATAAGACCACCATGAGATCTTTCTGTCACCGTTGAAAACGGTTGACCGTTTCTCTCTCGCACGCGAATTAGAAATAACGTATCTTGATCGTTGCTCTCTTATAGAAAACCATCTTGTGTTTTATTGTTAGTTCATACACATTTGAAATTAGTGTTAACTGTCATCCGAAATAGGTATTTCGATTATTGACGCGAAAATTGTTTTATGGACGACGACTGAATACTGAATTTCGGATCTGACGCTTGCTATTTCGATTATAGACGCGAACATTTTTTTTTGGAAGAAGGCTGAACACTAAATTTCAGATCTGACTCATACACAATGTCATAAGTTTGATATGGATTGAATAATTGTTTTAGCAGATGAGACCGACATGCACGACCTGCAGGAGATTGTCAACTTAATAGAAAGTAGTGCAACCTTAGACATCACAACAGGACTGAAGAGTAAGACAGAGCTCATTCGAAAGACCCGGGAGAAAGATTCAAATCTGGCCAAAGAATATCAGCAGCATCTCTTTGACATTCATATTCTGGAAACAATCTTGGTTGCCATACGAAGATTTAGTGAACACGAAGACGTTTTGTCAAATTGTTTTGAAGCTATTTCCGAGCTTTGTGTTGGACTGAAGTTAGTTCAGCAGAGTATATGGGTACATAACGGAGTTGACCTGATCTTAGATGCCATTAAATGTCATCCGAAATCAGTTCAGTTGCAAGAGCATGATTTAATGTCGCTGGCAAACATTTGTTATGACCTGCCAGAAGTGCAGATCTATATAGAAAAGAATGGCCTACACTTGATTCTAGAAATAATTAAAGTACATATAGAGAAGTCCTCTTTATTAGCAAAGGCTTTCGATCTTCTCAGAAACGTTTGTCTTAATAAAAGAGAGATCCAAAATTCCGTTGCAGAGATGAACGGAGTGCAGTTGTGTTTGTCTGCTATGGCATTACACAGAGGTTGCGATGAAGTTCAGCACGTCTGCTGTGCTTTCCTTGAATTTCTGTGTTATGATAATACCACAACAAAGCATGCCGTTGTAGATCAAGGTGGCTTGGGTCATATTTTAAGTGCTTTGAACGCTTTCCCAGCTTCGGTTTTGGTTCAATCGAGGGCGTTCATAGCCTTGGAGGTTCTTGCCTATAAATATCTAGAAGCTAGTGAGAAAATATTCGCCAACCAGGTTGTGGATCTGGCCATGTCATCTCTTAGGAACCACCCAGATCAAATTGAGGTGTTCGTTTCCGTCTTTAAGGCGTTATCAGTCTTTTGCTTTAAAATGCCACAAACACAAATATCGGTGGTCGATAAAGGTATAGTTGAGCTTGGTTTATCGTTTATGAGAACACATACTGACAATGTAACCGTACAAATATGCTTTTGTAGGCTGCTGAGGAACGTCTGCTATGGTCAGCTCGATATTAGGCAAAAATTCACGGTGCCCGATGTAGTTGATAATGTCATTGCCGCTTTGAATCTTACAAAACCATCTCTAAACAGTCAGATAGATGGTAGAGAAGGCGCATGTCCTGAGGAATTTACCTGGTAATTTACATAACTGTTGCTACTACTGTTCAGAAAATATTCAAAATTAAAAAATAAAATAAAATGAAAATAATAACCTCACTTTTTCAATTGTAATTCCGTGAAAACTGTTTAACAAATTTCGTATTTGATTGTATAACTTGATCAACGACAACTAAAACCAGTCAATTTCGTCTCATTTTTTTCAAGTTTCTGCCTAGTCCTATTTTTATAGCATTTTATCTAAAATGAATTGACAAAAATTGATTTTCTTACAACTTTCTGCATTGAAAGTTGAATAATGCAAAAACTAAGCCGAACGTATAAAAACCGAGACGCCGATGGCTTGATCACAATGTGAATAGCAGGCGTGCCTATTTTAACAAGCGTAGCATGAATAATTTTCGAGAAATACCAGTTTGAAAAAGTTTTGGGAAACAAATGAAATGCTAGAAATCGGCCCAACCCGTCCGCCTATACATTTGAAGGAATAATTCTAATGTTTCTCATTAATTCTGTTACAAAATACATTTTACAATCTATAATATAGAACCTAGTCACCAACCCACTTATTTCAGATAGCTTTTGTAAAAAAAAAAGTATTATTATGGTTTAAATCCGTTTTAACAATTGTATGCTTATCGCGGTACGGTGGAAGTCTGAGCAAAGTCCAGACTGCTTTTCTGTTTATTAATATCTCAGATAATTAGGCTGGTCAAGATCAGCACAATACACACTCGTGGCTTCATTAACGCTTCAGACATTCGCGCGAAAGGTTAAACCGTTATCAGCGGGGTACCGGACCACCCGACATAAGTGTTTCACTTATTTTCGACATATTTCAGGAACTAAATTTTCAAACCTATGATTGAACCACTTATTACTGGAATTTTGTTTTCATTTTTCAAAAAAAATACTAGACCCAATACTGAATATCCAAATTGTGAAATAACAAAAATGACAAAATTTGACCCACAGGGAGATTACGTACCCTTAATATCCTATCAAAACTCTAATGATATATGTTGCTATATGATTTTATTGACTTGCAATAACCAATCGAAAAGACTTTTTCATTGACGGATAAGACCAAATTTAAACATACATAGAACAAAGGTATAAACGAACACAAGATGGTTGCGTGCACGAGAGAAGCTGTCAAAAATTTTCAATGACACCAACAAGACATCGTGAAAACATGAAATTGTTACATCGACATTCTGTAAATTCCCCCATGTACATCGCGATGTATGGGTGTGTGGTAGGGGGGGGGGGGGCGCAGTTATCGGAAACAACTCAAATCAGCGAGGCAACACGGAGTTCAGTTGAGAGTCCCAAACGTGAAGATCGCCCTGAATCAATCTGGCTAGAGTGGCTATCATTTCAATAATTTAACTGCGTGATCATCGACAGTTATGCTGGTATAATTCGAGTTTTATATTACAAGGCATATTACATCTTCATGAAGTTTAAATTAACGGTTACTATCTTAACGTAACTGATACACCTATACTCTGAAACGACTTGGAAACTCAGAACTCAGACACACATGATTCCCTGCCATCAATGGAAACTGCTGACCGCTCTCTTACTAGTAGAAAACGTTCATGCCACGCGTGATTGAAATTGAACACATGACAGTTTCTTCGATTATTCATACGGAAATGCTAACAGTGGATGACGGCTGTATAATGAATGCTGGATCTGACGCCTATGTTATAGGTTTGTATGGATTGAATATTTGTTTTTAGCATGCAGGTGAGATACCGGACCTGGAGAGCATTTCCAGATTGATAGTAAGTGAAAGATCCCAATACGTCACAGCAGGACTGCAGAGAATGACAGATCTCCTTCGAAAGACACGGGAGAAAGATTCAAGCCTGGCCATAGAATACCAACAACATCTCTTTGACATTCATATTCTGGAAACAATCATGACTGCCGTAAAAAGTTTTTGTGAGAATGAAGATGTTTTGACAAATTGTTTTGAATGTATTTCCGAGCTCTGCGTTGGACTAAAGTTATTTCAGCAAAGTGTATGGGTGAATAATGGAGATGACCTGATCTTAGATGCTATGAAATTCCATCCAAATTCAGTTCCTTTGCAGAAGTAGGCGCTTGTATCGCTGCCAAGCACGTGTTATGACCTGCCTGAAGTCAAGAGCTATATTAAAGGAAAGAACGGCTTACAGTTAATTCTAGATACCACTGAAGTACATTTGAAACATTTTTCTTTGGTGGCAAAGGCTTTCGATCTCCTCAGAAATCTTTGTCCTAATGTCAGAGAGATCCAGAATTCCGTTGCGGAGAAGAAGGGAGTGCAGTTGTGTTTGCCTGCTATGGCATTACACAGAGGTTGCGAAGAAGTCCAGCACGTATGCTGTGCTTTCTTTGAATTTCTGTGTCATAATAATACCACAACCCAGAAGGCCGTTATAGATCAAGGTGGCTTGGGCCATATTTTAAGTGCTTTGAAGGCTTTCCCAGCTTCTGTTCTGGTTCAATCGAGGGCGTTCATGGCCTTGGAGGTTCTTGCCTATGAATCTCTCGAAGCTAGCCAGTATATATTCGCCAACCAGGGTGTGGATCTGGGAATGTTATCTCTTAGGAACCACCCAGACCAAATTGAGGTGTTCGTTTCCGTCTTTGACGCGTTATCTGCCTTTTGCTTTAAAATGCCACAAACACAAATGTCGGTGGTCGACAAAGGTATGGTTGAGCTTGGTTTATCGTTTATGAGAACACAGAGTGACAATGCAACCGTACAGACGCGCTTTTGTAGGCTACTGAGGAGCCTTTGCTATGGCCAGCGCGATATTCAGCAAAAATTCGCGATACCCGATGTAGTTGATAGTGTCATTGCCGCTTTGAACCCTACAAAAACATCTCTAAACTGTCAGGTAGATCAGGTCGTCTTATATGTTTCTATCTTTGATGTTTTATCTGTCCTTTCTTATCAGTTACCCGATGCACAGATGTTGATAGTTGGTAGAGGTGCGCTTGACCTCGTATTATCATTTGCACAGACATACGGACAATGCAGCCGTACAGACGAGCTTTTGTAGGCTGCTGAAGTACCTCTGTTATAAACAGCCTGGTATTCAGAAAAAGCTAATAAAAGAATCCAGTGCAGTTGATACTATTATTTCTGTGTTAGACCAGGCCACACAATCATTGGATAGCCAGAAGGATGAAGTTGCCATTTTCGTTTCCGTCTGCGAAGTGGTATCAGCCCCGTGTTTTGGTATGCCAGAAGCACAAACATCAATGGTTGGCAAAGGTGTAGTTGAACTTGGATTATCATATATGAGGATACACTCGGACGATGTTGGTATACTAAACAGTTTCTGTAAATTAGTAACAACACTGTGCTTTAAGCGACATTCAATTAAGATTCACCGAGTCCGGTGCTGTTGATATGATTCACTCCGCGATGGAGTTTCACAGGGGAAGCGATGGTGTTGAGGAAACTGCATCGTGGGCATTAGGGGCTATGAATAGGAATTGAAATATCATCGATCCTTAACCCCATTTTGTAAAATCAACAAAACCATGCAGGAATGGATAAGGGATGTCTTTTAAGAATGTCAAGACCATATACGTTTTCATTTAATAGCTCCTTGCTACATACATTTCGTCAAACATGTTATATTTTTAGCGTGTGATATTCGCTGCATGAAAATAAAATTACTAGGCGGAGGTCAGATGAGAGTCACTGTGACCTCTAATCATGAAGTCACTGTGACCTCTAATCATGAAGTCATTGTGACCTCAATTCATGAACTATGATGTTATTGATATGGTACGGTATGCACGATGACACGAGATAATGTATGCCAAATATTGTCGAGTATTTATCATTTAACTGTTTATCTAATGAACAGACGATCTTGAGTGTGGAGTTGCTCTTTCTTCGGCTCAATCCGAGAAAAGTTCGGCCGTGTTGTATATCAAATACACCATACTATTATGTGATTCACGAAATACACCATGGGTGAGGACCAAAGAGAATTTGATGGATTCATTGTATAAGTTATATATATATATACCTCTAGAACAGTCCTTTGAGACGCGCTTTTTGAGAAGATGTGACAATTTTTCGTTCAATGCTGATCACCTCAGTTGTGAGATAGGTGTATTTTCGATTCACACAAATGCATATATTTGTAGTTCTTGCAGCGTGGTGTCCGTCATTCAGCTCAGTATCTGCACGAAGTAGATGCTATAAAATTATATAATTGCGTTAACCGCTCAGAACGGTGCTTAACAAATGTTGAACGAAGGAATGTTCTGTTACTTTGTCCACTGTAACATACGACAAAACTTTGTCTGTGGCATAATATATACGCACAACAGTTCACTGCACAATATAGATGACGACGTTGTTCGGGACTGCCTGGGAGGTGTCTTGTTACATATTGTTTCAATCCTTGCTTTTGAAGAATTTCATAGAACTGTACTACTGTCTGTCAATTTGCATCAATATGGCGTCTGTCTCTGGTAAAAATATGTGAAAATTATGAAAACCATTATTAACCCGATTTTCACAAAACTACAACCGGAGTAATACATTAGCGACGGGGGTATGGTGCATTTTATAAATTGACGACGTGACAGGACCGCGTATACGTTTGCTCTACCTAAATTCTTGAACAAGTGTTGTTGTTTTTTTGGCGGCGGGGGTGGGGGGGGGGGGGGGTTTGAGATGAGACAATATGTCGTTTGATGCTGATCGGTTGAGTTTTGAGATAGGTGTATTTTTTGTATTCACTCAAAAGTATGTAATGCCGTATTACGTGCAACATTATGTTCAGTATATGCAGCATCAAGATACTTGCAATTATATAACCGCGGTAATAAACCGCCCATCACGTCTGTCGAAATGAAGATATGTCCGCGTAGACATAGTTTGCCCACTATATCCGTGCTATGATATTGACGTTCTAATAGAGGGTAGCGTTATTGAAGAATTATATAGAATAGGAAGGTGCAGGTCAGTCAAACTGTGTCATTAAGCCATTTACCGAGAATTGTTTATTAGGCTATACAAGTATGTGTATGTGTACGCTATTCAGACGGGGTTAGCTCTGTCAATGTCTGACTTTCCCGCTATCGCCAACATTATCGTTTGCTCACAGTTATAGCATTTTCAAGAGAGCTTGAATATAGCCTCGGATAATTTGCGGCCCATGTTTAGTAATAATATTCTAATGAATGCTTTCTCTTTTCATCTGTATTGTAATTTGATGAAATATTTATTATGGGCACTTAATACACAAAGTCTATTGCCATACACAGACTTTTGTATCTACAGCTGTAATCATTTAATTCCTTTTCGATGAGCCTCGGCAAATAAAAGTAAAATCATGTCATGTCTTACCGTTTTTTGTCTGTGTGATACCTCACCAATAGCAAAACTATACATAGGAATGAGAGAGAGAGAGAGGGTTAAATTTAGCGTCGCGTTCAGCTATATTTCAGCCATATAGCGACGATCAATGTAACTATCCAATAGCATCTAATATTAAACGATAACACTCGACAAAATTTCAAAGTTAAAAAACCAACATGAAAACACACAACAGCTAAAAAATTAAAATAAATCTTACAATTACAAAATCAATAGATAATAAAATACAGAGTTTCTATGCAAGATGACTGCTGGACTGACTTCAGGACGGCAGACCTCCAATGGTATCAACCGGCCATGAAGTTTCCCCACAATCAATCTTCCTGGTTGCGAGTTGTGCGACAATCTTGCATATCAGAGTTTATGTGACAAACCAACAGCTCTCAAATAGTTTAGAATCGAGTCTTCACTTACACGATTAAAAAGATCTTTCAAAGTGGTTACCTGATAAAACGATTTTCTAAGAATTGCAAAATCTATACAGTTGAGTAAAATGTGTTTCATGGTGAGTTTCTCATGGCACGGGATGCACATCTGGGTCTCTTCGTTATTTAGTAAGTATTCGTGTGTCAGTCGCGAGTGGTCAATTCTGCAGCGTCTAATTAAAACCTGACTAAAACGATTCTGACTATAAGACGAGTAAAACCTATAATTGGTTTGAATTCAAAAATCTTAGTGTTCACTTGAGTACTTCATAAAGATTGAAAAAGTTTCTTCATATAAGCACAAATGCAAGGTCTAAAATCACTGAATACATAGGAATGCAGAATGCTGCGACCAATATTTGTGTTTGCTATATCAAGGACTAATTAGAGCTTCACGGGTAACAAAAGCATAATCGTGACACCAGTATCTCGAATAGTGCTATCGCTAAGGCTAGAAGGCTGAAACTTACCACACAATATCTTTGGGTCAAGCTCTACAAGAAAATGTAAACAAATCCAAGATGACTGCCATGATGACCTCACTGTGACGTGATTATCAAAAAGAGCATTTTTGGACGATTTTTCGGTCAAAATTTTCGAAGTTTTATTTTTGTTTTTTCTTAACAAAAACTGCATCATAAATTAGTAAATAATAATCTGATATGAAATAAAATAAATTTTACCCACTTTTCCATTGAGAAAAGCAAAATGTTTGCAGAAATCTGACGAAAACATAACTTTTTCTGGTACCCCACATGGCCACCATTTTGAAATAGCAAGCATCAAATCCGACATTTAATATTCAGCCGTCGTCCATAAAAGAATTTCCGCGTCAATAATCGAAAGTCCTGTTTCGTATGACAGTTAGCACCAGTTCAGAAGGTGTATGAACTGAAAATATAGGAAACACAAGATGATTTCCACCGAGAGAGAAGAGATAAACAGTTTACAAGGTTGTCAGCGAGACATGATGATGTACTTTACATAACATCCTAATCACTGACCATTATTCATTTCCCAAACGAATTCCCAGAGTGTTTATCTCAGTCACGTTTTGGTACTGACAGTTCGTTTGAACACCGTGGAGATGTAAAACACATGGTATGCAAACGGTCCCTATCCCAGGGTTGTTGAATTTGGTACAAGTTACGAAACGTGGCGCCAGAGATGGTTCGATCTCACGTTCATAAAGTTAGACCGCGGTTCGCAGTTCGTTATTCGGGACCAGTCATTCAGCGACTCATAATGGCGCCCCTAGCAGCGCCCCCTGGCGTCAGATTCGGGATATGAATATGCAAAGATATAGAGCCTGACATTCTCTCTTGCTATACAGAGTTCCGAGTTCAAAGTACTCATAATAAAAAAAATGCAGATTTCCATATCTGAGGAAATAATTGCTGGTCTCCTCGAATAATGAACTGCGAACTTTATGAAGGTTTCGATCTTATATCGATCTTTCGTCAGTGTATAATATTTATCACATGATTTGAGGAACTTAAATGGAGGTGTTTGGTTGTATAGCCTCCTTTAACAAATTTCTGCAATAATTTTCTGTGAGGATGATTAGCATAGGCGTCAGATCTGACATTCAGTATTCAATGTCGTCCACAAAATAATAATTTCCGCGTCAAAAACCGAATCATCTCATCGTATGAGCAAAAGCCCGCACCGATAGACTCTGAATATTATATCTTCGCCTTTCAAATTTCGTTGCCGGAAGCATAACTTTTTATACCTTTGGAGGTATGTCGATACTCATTTGGGCACTCATTGATGTTGCACCGTACTGCGGTGGTCTAATGGTTAGAGCGTCGGCCTCGTAAGCGGTAGGTACTGGGTTCGATCCCAGGCCGGGTCATACCTAAGACTTGAAAAAATGGAACTTGTTGCTCCCTCGCTTACGCTCAGCATTAAGAGGATAGAACAAGGACTGGTTCGCTCAGTGTCAGTATAATGTGACTGAGTGGGGTGTCATGTCTGCCTACGGCATGATATTTCAGTGGGACAGCACTATAAAATGGCAGCATTAGATCTGCTCTGTTACAAGTAGGTGCCCCTGTCCCTCCCCCTCCCCTCCCTTCCCTTCCCCGTCGTGATATAGCTGAACAAATGTTGAAAGCGACGTTAAACCCTATTCACTCACTCACTCACTCCTTTGATGTTGCCTAATGCTTT
>JAVTVY010004875.1:0-39159 GCA_036873755.1 Hanleya hanleyi
TTTAAGTTACAGGGGTACTGAATGTTACCTGTATGGCACATAGAGTGATTAGAATTTAGTTTCCCATCTAAGTCATAAAGCCGATGTGTGTGCTATGAAATTTACTCTCAAACATACTGGTATTGTCTTAATAGCACTGAGAAAACCCATGTGCTTGGGTTCATTTTCCTTTGGATGGTTGTCTTGGTATGGAGTTATTCATTTTTATGGACATATTATGTGATGAGAGTTTATTCCGTCCGTCTGTTCATCCCCTTGTGTACAATGTATATGTCGGACAGTTTTCCAAATAGAATACCACTTTTGATGAGTGGATACCCTAGGGGGAGACGGTGTGGCATGTACCAAAATGGAGATCAAGGTCAGAGGTAAAAGGTCACCAACCCATAAAATAGGAAATCATTGACAGTTTTCTATCCACAGATACAATTTTTGTGACTGAATAATCTACATGTAGGTGGAGATGTCGCATACCTTATAAATTCAGGTCGAATGTCACTGACCTAAAAATTGTTAATATTTTGGGCATCACCAGGATTGACGAGTGTGGGGAAAGACGTGCCACGAACTCAAATCTGGGTCAAGGTCAAAGTCACTGTGACCCCAAAATAGGGAAATTAAAAATCTCATTTTCTTGAGTCAGTAGATATAGGATATTAGGGAAATCATTAAAAATTGTGAGGTTTTTTTGTGTTAAAGGATACATAAGGTGAGATGATGTCTTGTGCAGGAGTACAAGTGAAGGTATATTGTGTAATAGGAATGTGGGGATTAAACAGTATCTATGTGACACTGTTAAGAGGGATCATGTGTAGGGCGGGTTGGGGGAAACGGGTTGCACGGCGTGTTCGCACGACCTGTGCCCATCGCGGTGCGATGGAGTGCCCAAGTACATCCATCCATCCATCCACATTGAAGTCAATTTTGGCTCTCGTTCAAGATTTGCTGAACAGAGGCTGCAAATTGACAGACTGTAGATTTTAACATTGTAAGAGATTGTTTTTATCGAGCAGCTAGTTTAGAAGCTATTTTTAGTTGGGTAAGAGAAGATTCGATTTTAGGATATTCGAGAGAAATCAGTTTACAAATTGTTGCATAAATTTTAATGTACATATTTTTAATTTGTTGTACTTTATTGGCATATTTAGAGAAGAATAGCCTAGTTCTGTTCCTGTTAGGCAAAATGCTTCCCGCCTTTGCCAGATGCTGCTATTTGGATGCAGATTTACATTTTATGTACCACATGGCACTCACTTTTTGGCAGAGATAACAATTGGCTTCGAACAAGTTTTAATTTTTGAGTGTAACAATGATATAGCTGATATTTCCCAAATACAGCTGTCTTGTTTGGAATTCAGTGACTCAACCTGTTGATATTTTTTTTTGTCTTGAGGTCCATGTTCATGTATATCCGAAGGACACAATCTTAATTGCATCCCCAAAATGAAAATGTTTGTTATAGTACAAGTGAAATGAGCAAAGTTAGTCTGAAAGTGAATGTCTGGAGGATCCTTCGTCTTCGTTTTGTAGTATTTTTTTTGCACGTGTCATCATTGGGTACTGGAAGCGAAGACAAATCTCTTTGACACTTTGGCATGAGCTATGAAACATACTTAAGATTTTATAATTAGGAACGGATGCTAATTCTGTTCTGTTTACTGGGCTAGTTCGAGATATCTCTTTTAAGATACCATGCTAGAAAATAGTAAGATGGTACAAACTTAATACTGAAGGGATCCGGTCCGTGCAGTAATGTTGGAACTTTGAAAGTGTCTGAATCCTGATTATCTCCCTTGGATCGAAACACGCAGTAGTCTACAGTTGTCGAGTTGTGACGTAGTGTCACAAGAGTGACATCCCTTCATGTAGCCAGCCTGTCGGCAGACAAAACAGTAGGACAGTTCACTTGCAACGGCATGGAGTAAAGTAAACTGATTTAAAATTTGAAGAAATACATTTTAATTCGGAATCATTTGAACTCCTTGATATAGAAGATGAAGGTATGGATATTGTAGCGGCCCAGGCCTTATTTAATCTTGAGGCATATATTCATGCAAACCTGTTGTGTCTTTACGCGATATTGGAGACGTTTTAGGTCGTATATTTCGTGCACCTGTCAAAAACTTGAGGATGTTGTTGTTGTTATTTGCTCACCTTCTTCGACGATCTCGGAAGCTGACTAGTATATTTTGTCCCTTCTTTGGTACATTATTCTTACGTCTCAAACATCTATGTACCACTAAAACATCCCTGAAGATACTGTCCGTTGTTTATAAGATAAGAGTGCACTGTTTTGAGCTATGGAACGTCTCGTTGACGGTTGAAATCTTCCGCTTTCTGCCATGCTGTTTTCTGCAGAGCGGGGGTTTCCCTGTCAATCTACCTTAGGGGCGTGTTTGCGCCACTTACCGTGTTATTTGATTGGTTAACTAGACGAGGTCAGAGGTCAGGTCAGAAAACTATAAATACGCGCATTTTCAGTGGACAAGGGATCTCCAACATATCCTTCTAAAGTTTGGATGTGTTTTTGGAGAGGTTTTGGCCGAAAACTAAATTGCTAAATTTATTCTCGAAAGTGTTACGCCGGATATGGCACAAGGCATGATGGAATACCCACCACTGGTGAGTTGCAGCTAATAATATTGTAGCATGGTGCAGTTGTCATTCACTTGTTATGGCACGGTCATGTGATCTTATTAGCATGTAAACAGGTCGGGATTTCTGTATTGCGTCATCACGCACATTGCTCCCGATGTCGTGAAATTATGCGACGACCCTGGGAAAGAATTGGCGTTAGTGCTTGAGAATAAATTACTAAATTATATATGAAACTAAAGCTTGGAGTTGAATTCAGATATCTTCTCCAAATATTTTGGCAATTTATGTAGACGTTTCACCACATAGGGAATTTTTAGAGGTCTACTATTTCGGAGTGTGCCAGATCTGGTGCAAACTCTGTGTAGTAAAACATCTCCGCGAGCTGCACCGTATTCGGAGCAAGCTTGAATTCTGCAAGCTGCACCGTTTTCGGAGCAAGTCTAAATTATACAACCTGCACCTAGTCCAGTGCTGAGATTTGCACCATTTTCGGAGCACCATATTATATAATTTTGACACTTGATAATAAGTACCATGCCAGCTCTGCTGTGCCGGATTTGGCACAAACTGTCAATCAAAACATGCGGTGCCGGATTTGGCACAAACTGAATCAATCAAAACATGCAGTGCCGGATTTGGCACAAACTGAACCGGTGCCGGATTTGGCACAAGCTGAACTGATTCTGACCTGATCATCTAATATGTAAACTGAACCTACAGTACATATTACCATATACTTATACCCATATACAACATTTGTACATTGATGAATAAAATTGTTCATGTTATATTTCACCTGAATCACAATCTCCGTTATCTTTGAGTCTGTTTGTGTTTTGCATGTCTAGTATATTACTGTCTCATTCGAACCCGATTCATGGTTTACAGAGTACCGAACTCTGAATGTGATGTGTTTACCCTACTCTCATTTTCGCCTCCGGAGAGAAATCACACACCAGTGAGATACACTGAGTGACAGATAGGGTTGCGCGTTACATTTGGTGGCAGCGATACCGGATATTCTTGGTACCGGATACATTTGTGCCGGATAACCTTGCAATATTGAGACAGTATATTGGACGAAACAGATTCTTGGAGATTAAAAACACAAATCAGAGCTAAAAAACTGAAAATGGATGACTCGAATGTTGTGACTTAGTTTTAAGTCACCAAACCTATGTGGTGAAACTTCTCATGACAGTGATACAGATCTTGAAATCCCCGACCTGGAGAATGCTGTATTTCTTGAACTTGACAATGCTAATGAAACAAAAGAATCTCTTAGTTCTACTAAAGAGCTTTCAGCTGCATTGTCAGAACAGTTTAGTCAATTGGCTAATCAACTTATCAATCAAATTAAATGGAATTTTGATGAGTTAGCAGAAAATCAGAGAAAAACAAAATGCCAAATAAATGAAATATCTGAGAATCTGAAGCAGAATAAAGATCAATTTGGTCTACTCTTTGAGAAAATTAACTGTTTGGAAGAGAAATATGACAGATGATCCGGCGAGGGTAAACAATTAACGGAGACAAGTGACAAACTCCCAAAATCTGTAAATGCAAAACAGTTTGACTTGAAAAGACCAGACTTTTACAGCACTCAACATTCCCAGACTACTTCAGAAATGGAGAGGCAACCATTACATGTAGATGTTGCAAATTCCAGGCCTGTTTTGAGGTGGGGGCATACTCAGGACCCTGAACATGTAGATTTGAAACATGAAAGTAGCAACACACCCCCACATGCTGATTCACCATGGCCTAGACATGCTAGAGAAGGCACTGGTCTGAAATATGAAAATCAGGGACTTGGATTTGTTGCTAGTACTCCACAGGAAATTGCTGGAATTGGTGAAGCCAATTATGTGCCATTTTACAGTGTTGGCAATAAACAAAATCATCAACCTGGACAGGGTGGTAGTCCTGGTAACGGGCATGTCAGACTTGACGCAGGAGATATTGACACTGGACAAATTCCTATGAATTGTTCTTTCGCTCATTCTGCACATAATGGCACATTAAAAATGAGACCTCAGACTTATGATGGGTTCAAGGACTGGGAAGAGTGGCTAAATCAATTTGGTATTTTGGCAGACATAAATGGGTGGAATTACTCCACTAAGGCACTATATCTTGCAGGAAGCCTAAAGGGAGCAGCAAGAGCTGTTCTTAGTGAGTCATCAGAGACTGAAAGGCGCAACTATGACTGCCTAGTAAAATCTCTTAGTTATCGATTCGGTTCAGTAAACCGAGCTGAGGTTTTCAGGGCTAGATTACAAACCAGGTTAAGGGGAAAAACTGAAACTTTGCCTGAATTAGCTCAGTCCATAAGAAAGTTGACTCGTCAGGCATATCCCAATGCACCTGTCGCCCTGCTAGACACTCTAGCAATCGACCACTTTATTGATGCAATCCATGATGCTGATATGAGACTTCGCTTGCGTGAAGCTCAACCTAAGACTATGGCTGATGTTGAAGTTATAGCTGTTCGTCTAGAAACGCATAGGTTGGCCGATCGGCAACGTGGTCGCCATGTACATGTAGCCAATATGGTTCATGGAAAATCTGATGACTCAGTCACGAGATGAATTAGGAACCAATATCACATCTCTGGTGACTGAAGTAAAAGGGTTGAAAAAGGAGTTTTCTGAGTTGAAGAAAGGCTTGGTGAAAGGGGGCCCAACTGCAGAAAATCCACCCAATACACCGCAGGTTGCTGGTGGTAATGGAAATAACAGACAAGATAGAAACTGGGCATGGGATAGGAGAAATGAGAGGGGCAATCAGTCCTATTATGGTAATCACAATGCTCCAAGTGCTCAAAATGCGGCTTTTGGTAGAAATAACAATCAGGGAAACTACCAAGCGCCGAGTTCAAGGGTCGGGACCCGGCCAAATTATCAAGGCCCAACCTAATAATGATCAATAACTTATTGGGCAATGGTGAAGGTCTCTTTGTTGCTGCTGCAGTAGAGAATAGACATGTTGCTATGTTGGTTGACACAGGTGCCAATGTAACAATATTGAAAACAGACATTTTCAATCGTTTACCCCTTGCATCACGCCCAGAAGTTTTCAATGTAAATAAAAGTTTGGTCACTGCAACCGGTGATATAACACCATTTGATGGTTGTGTTGAAATTAAAATTCGGTTCGGGAAACATGAATTTTCCCATGAAGTTTTGTTGGCAGATATCCAAATTGAATGTATACTGGGGATGGATTTCCTCACAAAATATAAATGTGATTTGAAACTCAGTACTGGCACACTGTCAGTAAATAATGAGGAAATACCCTGTTACAGGCATGTTAATGACATAGAGCCTACTTGTTGCAGAATATCTGTTGCTGAGAATACTCTAATTCCCCCTGGAAGTGAAGTAGTAATCTCAGGAAAAGCAATTGAAATTCCATATGGAGTTCATTATGGAATAATAGAGCCTGTAGATAGATTTATGCAGAGAAATGAACTTTTATTGGCAAAAGCGGTAGTAGACCCGAGCCAAGGCATAATACCATTGCGTATTATGAATCCTACTGATCGAGCTCAAATGCTATACAAGAATACGATAGCTGCAGTTTGTGATCCTGGAATTGAAATTATCCAGGTTGATGAGAAAACAGAAAAATGTTCTGTAGCAAATTGCCAGACAGTCAATTCCCATAATTCGACAAAGCCTCCAATTCCTAGTCATTTAGTGGATCTCATTGAGAGGAGTTCCCAAAATTTGACAGGAGCTGAAAAAGAGGAAATGACTGAACTTTTAGTTGAGTTTCAGGATATCTTCTCCAAAGATGGTAATGATATCGGTCGAACACATTTAGTAGAACATGAGATTGATACAGGTTCAGCACGTCCTGTCAAGCAAAATGCTAGACGTGTTCCCTTGGCTAAACAGGCAGTGGTTGAGGAGGAAATAAATAAAATGTTGGAGAATGGTATAATAGAGCCTAGTTTCAGTCCATGGTCTTCTCCCATTGTCTTGGTGAAGAAGAAAGATTCCACTATTCGATTTTGTGTGGATTATCGACTTGTGAATGATCTGACTCAGAAAGATAGTCATCCACTCCCTAGAATCGATGATGGATTCATTGTCAGGAGCGACTTGGTTCTCCACTATGGATCTCAAAAGTGGCTATTGGCAAGTAGGAATGTCTGATAAAGACAAACCAAAGACTGCATTCACCACAGGACAGGGAGGATTTTTCCATTTCTTAGTCATGCCATTTGGTTTGGCAAATTCACCCGCTACTTTTGAGAGGCTAATGGAGCGAGTTTTAGCAGGGCTATCGCACGAAATTTGTATGGTATATTTAGATGACATAATTTGTTTTGGAAAAACATTCCAGGAGGAATTGGAAAATTTGCGGCAGGTATTCACCAGACTCCGAGCTGCGAATTTGAAACTGAGTCCAAAGAAATGTGATTTGTTCCGTAAGGAAGTGGCATTCTTGGGTCATATAATTAGTGAGCATGGGATAAGCACAGATCCCAAGAAAGTGGAAGCTGTAAAAGATTGGCCAGTTCCTAGGAACGTAAAAGATGTTCGAAGCTTTTTGGGCTTATGTTCCTATTATAGGAAATTTATTGAAAGTTTTGCTAATATAGCAAGACCATTGCATCATTTGACAGAGCATGACTGTTCATTTGCATGGACAGAAGAATGTGACCTGGCATTTACTACTCTGAAGAATAGAATGATATCAGCACCAATACTTGCTTATCCTATACCGGATGGGGAGTTTATATTGGATACAGATGCTAGTAATTTTGCTATTGGTGGAGTTCTTTCTCAGATACGAAATGGAGTCGAGAAAGTTATAGCTTATTACAGCAAAGCCCTCAGTAAAACTGAACGCAATTACTGTGTGACACGCAGGGAATTGCTCGGTGTAGTTTTGAGTGTAAAACAGTTCCACCATTACTTGTATGGTCGACACTTTAAGGTTAGAACAGACCATGGCTCTCTTAGGTGGTTGCTTCATTTTAAGAATCCTGAAGGTCAAGTAGCCAGATGGATAGAAACATTGGGTACTTATGACATGGAAATAGAACATCGTAAAGGGCGTTTACATTCAAATGCTGATGCTCTATCCAGGAGACCTTGTCATGCTGATAGCTGTAGGCATTGTGAAAAGCTTGATCAAAAGCATGATAAATCTTATGATGATGAAGCATTAGAGAATGTCTGTATTGTAGAAAGCAATGAAAGTAATGGTGCAGAACAGTCTGATACAGATTGTACTATTACTCCAGAGAAACTACATAATTTGCAGTTATCTGATCCCAAGATTGGAATTGTGCTTAATTGGAAATTGAAAGGCACACGCCCTTCTTGGTCACAGATTAGTGACTTGTGTGCTGAGATAAAGCACTATTGGTGTATATGGGATACCTTGTACTTATACAATGATGTACTGTACAAAAAGTGGGAATCAGAGTCTGGAAATGAAATAAAATGGCATGTTATACTCCCAGAAATACTAAGGAAGACTGTTTTGACAGAATTACATAACTCACTAACTGCTGGCCATCTCGGGGTTAAGAAAGCCTTAGGCAGAGTTAGGGAAAGATTCTATTGGTGTCATCTCAGAAGAGATGTAGAGCACTGGTGTAGAATATGTGACATGTGTGCTTCTAGAAAGAGGCCTAGAAATAAATTTAAGGCACCAATGAAACAGTATATTGTTGGAAGGCCGATGCAACGGATAGCTTTGGATGTAATGGGTCCTCTTACTACCACAGACAGCAGAAATAGATATATTCTTGTGGTGGGGGATTATTTTACAAAGTGGGTTGAAGCCATTCCCATGAGGAATCAAGAGGCTACCACTATAGCAGAAAAGTTACTGGAGAGAGTTGTCTCCCTTTTTGGTGTTCCAGATGAAATTCATTCTGATCAAGGTTCTAATTTTCAGTCACAGATATTCTGTGAGCTATGTAAATTAATGGGGAGCCGGAAAACTAGAACCACACCTTACCATCCACAGAGTGATGGGATGGTGGAAAGAATGAATCGGACATTGGAGAATATGTTGTCAGCCTTTGTGTCTGACAATCAGAGAGATTGGGATGTACATCTTCCTCTTATGATGATGGCATATCGTTCTTCTGTACATGAGACAACTGGGGTTACACCCTGTGCTATGATGCTTGGCAGAGAGATAAGGATGCCTGTCGATTTGATGTTTGGCATACCTGAAAGTATAGAAACTGACATATCAGATTATGCTTATGATCTTTGTCATCGAATGGAAAGAATACATGAGGTTGCTAGGGAACATATGAAGATAGCTAGTGACCGAATGAAGAAGAATTATGATTCTGGTCTGAATATCCATATTTATGAGGCTGGAGATCTTGTATGGCTGCATAATGCTGCTCGGAAGAAAGGGTTAAGCCCAAAACTGCAGAGACACTGGAAAGGACCGTATGTGGTAACACACAGACTTTGTGATATCACGTATCGTGTACAACTGACACCAAAATCAAAACCCTGTGTGGTACATCACAATAGGCTTAAACCATATAAAGGGGAGAATGGCCCTAAATGGTTTAAGGGGAATATCACCAAAAGTGGTGACAATTGTGAAATGCCCACTCCAGATGATATTATATATCTAGGGAAGAGTGAACAGAAAATTGATGGTGACACGATTCACGATTCACAGACTGACAGTGTTAAGAGAAATAGACTGCCATATGTCAGAAATAAAATAAAAAATTCCAGTAAGACTGGTAAAGACAAACCAAAGTTCCCACATGCCCCTTCTTTTCGAGAAAATGACCGACCCCGTCGGACTTGCAGACAGCCTCGCCGGCTTGGTGAATTCTTATATCTGTAACAATAAGCAGATAATAGAATGAAAACATGTTATTTCTTCCAGATCAAGTACTGGGTGTGCAGTATGTGCGATAACTTTGAAAGTTTGAGGAGAACAGCCGCAGAGAGGCACGTATTGGAGCACCACAGCGGCTTTGGGTGGAAGTGCCTCCTTTGTCGGAAAACGTTCCACCGGTGGATACCAAAACACAATGGCTGCGAGTGTACCGAGTTGGTTGTCGTAAACTGCTTGACAGGAGAGGTGGGGCCAGAGGTGGATGGATCATTCGCGGCCTTCAAAGCCGAAATCTTTCACACCAAGGTAGAGGTGGTGATGAAACCTCGTTATCCATTTACGCAGGCGAGTAACCAGGTATCTACGGGCGGGGCCCCGAGACCTGGTTACAAACGACCCGGGCAGTGTAGACCAGCTGAGCTGGCTACCCCCTCCAAAACACACAAGGCTGGACCTTCACCTACATCAAAACCACGAAAGGCTGGACCTTCACCTAAATCCAAATCACATAAGGCTAGACCTTCTTCAACTTCTAAACCTAAGGCTGGTTCCTCTACTGCTGCTGCATCTAAGGCTGGTCCTCCAAATTATACAATCCCTCGACTACAGCCTGCTGGACAGGAACTTGTAGACCTCACTGCATCGAGTCCTCATCATGCCCCTGTTGAACAGGTGGAGATTACTCCTGCTGGACAGGAAGCTAATATATCTAATACAGTATCTGTTTTGGAGGCGCAGGATCGTCCTCCAATTCGCTTCACTATCAGAAGTACGCCTGAGTCCACAATCTCTACTAACATCTTGCAGCTGGACTGCAAGAGTATCATTGGTAACATTTCGGACACTAATTCTGAGGCTTCAGCTCAGGCAGGTCCTGCTGGAGATGCTGAATGCCAAAATCTTCACTCACCGTCACCAACCTGTAATCCAGTCCCAGCTGACCTCCAGGATAAGAGGGATTGGCGTCAAACAATCAGAAGCATGGAGGAGGAGCCAGATTATATTACAACAATACTTACCAGTCTGCAGGAACAACAACGGGGTAGAGTTATTTTAAATGTGGGGGGGACTCGGTTCGAAACGAGTATTAATACTCTCCGTTTCGAACCGACGTCAATTTTCGGCATGATAGCGGGGAATAAATACAGATACGCACCACTAGAGGAAATTCGGGGGGGGAGTTGTTTATTTTTTTGACAGGGAGCCTCGCCATTTTCGGCACTGTCTGAATTACTTGCGGAATGGGGGGATAACCGACGCATCAACCCTTCCATCTGAGCGGAGGTACCTGGTAGAGCTGCGCCGTGAGGCTCAGTTCTACAAGCTGGATGGATTGGTTGAAGTAGTCAACCGAAAATTAGCCTTTTTGAACGAATCTTAAAATTTGGGGGATATTTTGGACCCACTGGGGGAGAGGTTACCTAATTTTTGTAGTTTTTTTTGTCATAGTAGGATATTGGGGTTGGGGAAGGATTTCAACTTGTAAATTATGTATTCAGTTTAGGTCTGAATCACATATCAATATCTAGGTCAGTACTTTCTTGTATTATATTATAAAAGAGATTGTATATATGTATAACTGTAATAAAACTGCTGAGCAGAATCCTAGTCCACATGTATAACAAAAATTGATTATTTTTATTCTAAATCTAGTAAATGTGCCAAATAATTCATGCATTTGCTCAGGTTACTTATACGTGTGATATATTTTAAATTTCATTCATTCAGGTTCAATGCGAGATCCGTGTGTTAATGTATCAGGGGTCGAAATTTACACCTGTCTACCTGTCCCTGACAGGTAATTTTTGAAAGAGACAGGTAGAGAAATAAAGTACCTGTCTCCAGTGACAGGTAGCCAATAATTATTTCTTGGTGTTCAAAATATACCTTTTACAAAATTCATTCAAAACAGATGCCAATTAGTGCATGGGAACAAGGTATCATTAATTTACTGGTAGCTGGCAACATGTAGTTTTGACATTAATCTTGAATCACAAGCTTGACTATTTCAGCGATCGCATGTTCAGGTCATTCTTGAAAGTGACAGGTAAGCTTTTTGGTCACCTGTCTCGTGCGACAGGTAAATTATTTTGAATATTTTGACCCCTGTGTATATACTATGCCTGATGTGAATTCTTGTAAAACAATATATATATATTCTAGGGCAAATAAGACATGTCTGTATGTAATTCAACTGAACTTATCTTGTACGGTTAATATGCCCACAAAAGTACAAGTATTCAAGCCGACTTATTATACAAAATAAGTACATGTATGAAGTTCGAGTGTTATACAGTTATACAGTTTTGGTTCATTCAAGAAGTTGGTCCATGGGAGATTACTCCTTGATAGTTTTCGAAAGTTCCACTATTACACCAAGATAATTGTTCGAAAGTTCATTCCTGTTGGTTCATATATTTATCTCTTACATATATGCTAACCCGGCTGGGACATATATATTTAATAAATAGAGATTTTATCTTGTTCTAATGAACTCTCTGCGTTATATTCTTGCATTGCATCATTGCAATGTACCAGTCCAGGCTATTGAAATTTCTACTGGTGGTATATCATATGATCAACTTGTTTGCATGACTGCCAGATTTGGGGACCAAATTTTATAGAGGTGGGGGCAATGTAGCGGCCCAGGCCTTATTTAATCTTGAGGCATATATTCATGCAAACCTGTTGTGTCTTTACGCGATATTGGCACTTGAGCGATGGTCTCTCGCCTGCACAGGCCCAAATATGGATCTATGACGTATAACATTTGGTCTCTCTGCTATGCCCAATCAATGAACCGTTTGCATCTGTGTTTTGGCCTTGTTAAAGCCTCGCTTTCGTTCGCTTCTCTCTCGCTTCAGCCCAACCACAGTGGCCCAACCTGTAACCATTTCGGTCATCTATACGCGGTAAGAAGTGTACGCAAATGGCTTCAGCCTTCTAGCACAGACGCACATGTTTCACCAAACGTTCACATATCTTAATAACCAGTATCTACACTGTGCTCTTTCCTTTCCCGTGCAAGGAACGTATTTACCTGAGCGTATCTTTCATCTTTGAAATATCAGTCGCAACGACAATAACAACAACAACAACAACAACATGGCTATGACCTCCGTTCTCGTTGCCGGCCACAGCTTCATTCGACGCCTGGAAGAGGACATTCACCGAAGAGTATTGGGTTATCCCTCTTTTGCCATCTCCGGGGCCACTGTGCGTTTTAGTGGGTTCGGTGGTTTTACCCAGACCCAGACATATCATTCCCACCCCTCACATTCTCATTCTTCAACTTGGCGGGAATGATATCGATCCCACTACAACGGCAGAAGAAATTTGTACGAGGATCACTGACTTTGTGACACTTTGCCTTCATCGGGGAATACAGCAGGTATTTGTCTGCAGTCTGTTCCCTCGATGGAGGCCCAGGCGCATGTGACATGTCGGCTGTCCGTTACGAAAGTACGAGACGACTAATTAATGATTATCTCCAGGCACACCTCCCAGCAATCGGAGGTGTGTTCTGGCAACATCGCAGGTGCCACCCAAGGCAGCCGACGGAACATATTTTCCTTGCGGATGATGTCCATTTGAATACACGGGCCATGTCAGATGTCCTTCTATCGCAGCCTGAGGGGTACCATACTTCAAGCACAGGTTTGTATTCTTATTTTCATGTTCCTAGTTGCAGTAATGTAACTCTCAGAATCATGGGGACGAGCAGCGCAGCTGCAAGAGTTACAGAAATAAACCACCCCTAATCTGTCGTTTTTGCGAACGAGGACATTTTTCTCTCATTTATTTCAAAATAAAGCATAAACCGCGTCCATGACGGATCTCCGATAGTTGTAGGCTATGTTAGGCTACTCACCAGACACAAAAAAACCCGCACTCAAAGGGTTTATTTTCACAAATCGCACTTTTCCCTCGTTTTACCTTCTCCTGCATGGTTGTTGTTCTCGCTGCGAAGTCACGTCACATGTTCATTTCTGTTTCGTGGCCGGAGAGTCGACAAGGGGAATAATCCGTGCCAGCCACGTAAGATCTGTCGCTGTCAAACGGATTATTCCCCTTGTCCCCTTGAATTGATGTGATATCTGACGGCCGTAATTCATACATGGAGCGCCAAGTCATATTAAAACAGCGAGTAGAAATCCAGCCCCCCTCGCCTGACAAGGGGGATGCTATTTACGCGAAAATACGGCGAAAAATACGGCGAAAGCAACCGAGTTTAGCAACTTACTATCTCCACAGATCCTTATCCTATCCATCAACACTGTTTATTTGGGTTGAAATAGCATAAATCCACACACACACCCAACGTTTCTGCAATGTGCGCAATCCAATATGGCCGCCGTCAGCCGATTATAAGCAGTTGTATCTTGTCCGGACAATAACTATATCACATATCATCGACCAAACAACATCTACGAAAAAAAAATAACCATAGAGGTCCATGGCCCCCGCAGCAGCAGCGCCAGTTATGGTGGACGCCAGACCAGCAGCCGATATTACGAGCATGCACTCTTTCCCCACGGCCACTCTCCCGCCCATTACATATTAATCATAATGAACATTTCAAGTTATTCATCAATAATTCATTGTGTCTATCACAATGAAAATCTGTTATTCATCACAATGAAAATCTGTTTCATACTTTCATCACAATAAGCGTTTCATATTATTCATCACAATAAACATTACATATGAATCATCATTCATCACAGTGAACATTTCATAGTATTCATCGCAATAGAAATTTCATCACAATAAACATTTCATATTATTCATCACAATAATTATTGTTATTCATCAGGCCTTGCATTTTGGCGTGGCTGATTAGCCCAGGCCCTGTTATAGGCCTGGTCAGTACTTGTTATAGGGCCTATGTGTTCATCAGCCTGGTAAATGTCCTTTTATATTGAAATCAGCCCCGTTAAGAATGAATCAGCCCTGTCATCTACACAATACCAGACCTGTCAATCAGCCTTGTGTCATTATCATCATTCATCACAAATATTTTATGCAATCTATCAAAATGAATATTTTATATTATCACAATAAACATTCCATATTCATCACAATGAACATTATCATATTTATCAGAATGAACCCTTTATATTATTATATGACTGGTAGTGAATTTCCCGTGTTATTGGTCCATTGGCTGTCACATGATATCTCACAAAAAGCCATATTCACCTGCCAGAATGTTATATTCACCAACCGGTCATTCATCACTATGAGCAGGTCATTTGGGGGGGGGGGGGGGGGGGGGGCTGGGGACGTATTCTCCCGTAAACCCTGTATGAACCACTGGGCATTTAATAATGGTGGCCATCTTTAATTTATGCAAAATCATTTATTTATACATGTCGCAGTTACCATTTGGATGCAAAAGTTGGTATACATGTACGTGTACGTCATCATGCATACATCCAGATATTTTCAATCAGGACCTCTTTTTTATCCCATCGGTATATATGCCGAATGGCATCATGCCATCACGCTGGCTGGCTGGCTGCATGGCTGGCTGGCTCGATGAACGACGTTATCGCTCTAAAAGGTCAACCGTTGCAGCTAAAGACTTCAAATTTGGTATACTGCATTGTTGGGTGATAAAGCACAAGCCTATTGAAATTGGGCACATTTAGTTTATTTTTGTGGTTTCCATGGCAACATAACGAAAAATATCCATATAACGACGTTATCGCTCTAAAAGGTGAACCGTTGCAGCTAGACACTTCAAATTTGGTATACTGCATTGTTGGGGGATAAAGCACAAGCCTATTGAAATTGGGCACATTTAGTAGATTTTTGTGGTTTCCATGGCAACATAACGAAAAATATCCATATAACGACGTGAACGCTCTAAAACTTGAACCGTTGCAGCTAGACACTTCAATTTTGGTATACCATACTGCATTGTTGGGTGATAAAGCACAAATCTATTGAAATTGCGCACATTTAGTTCATTTTTGTGGTTTCCATGGCAACATAACAAAAAATATCCATATAACCACGTGAACGCTCCAAAAGGTTGACCGTTGCAGCCAGAGACTTCAAATTTGATATACTGCATTGTTGAGTGATAAAGCACAAGCATGTTGAAATTGGGCACATTTAGTTTATTTTTGTGGTTTCCATGGCAACATAACGAAAAATATCCATATAACCACATGAACGCTCTAAAAGTTGAACGTTGCAGATAGAGACTTCAAATTTGGTATACTGCATTGTTGGGGGGTAAAGCACAAATCTATTGAAATAGGGCACATTTAGTTCATTTTTGTGGTTTCCATGGCAACATAACAAAAAATATCCATAACAACGTGAACGCTCCAAAAGGTGAACCGTTGCAGCCAGAGACTTCAAATTTGATATACTGCATTCTTGGGTCATAAAGCACAAGCATGTTCAAATTGGGCACATTTAGTTAATTTTTGTGGTTTCCATGGCAACATAACGAAAAATATCCACATAATCACGTTAACGCTTTATAAGCCGAACCGTTGTAGGTAGAGACTTCAAATGTGGTATACAGCATTGTTGGGTGGTAAAGCACAATACTTCTGACATTGGGTATATTTCCATCATTTTTGTGGTTTCCATGGCAATATAACGAAAAATATCCACGTAACAGTATTAACACTTTACAAGTCGAACCGTTGAAGCTAGACATTTCAAATTTGGTATACAGCATTGTTGGGTAGTAAAGCACAAGCCTGTTGAAATGGGTTACATTCTGTTTTTTTTTACAGTTTCCATGGCAACAAAAAGTAAAATATTCACATAACCATGTTAGCCATTTAGAAGCCGAACCGTTGGAGCTATACACTTCAAATTTGGTATACAACATTGTTGGGTGGTAAAGCACAAGCCTATTGAAATTGGGTAAATTTTGGTGTTTTTGTTGTTTCCATGGCGACAAAAAGTAAAAAATTCACATAACCATGTTAACGCTTTAGAAGCCGAACCTTTAGAGCTTAGAGACATCAAAGTTGGTATACAACAGTGCTGCAGCATTGGTGGGTTGTAAGACACAAGTCTGCTGAAATTTAGTACATTTTGGTAAGTTTTTTGGTTTCCATGGCAATGCTACTGTTACCAAATATGCATGTCAGCATTACTGTTTACATGTACAGTTGCCTCTAGCCAACTTTCCATACAAATATATCTTCTTTTTATTCCAACTATTTCCGTTTCCTCTTATTGAATGGCTTCATCTGTGAATACCAGCAGTTTCATTTTGCTAATGTGAAAGGGACGGGAAGTTCACACTAGGCCTATGGTATCAAATGTGGCCGTGGCCTCTAGTTTCTCATTGGGTGGATAACGTGGCAGCCTTTAGTGAGGACCTGGTCCGGCGGAAACCTTGACCACCATCTTTAATTCATGCAAAGTCACTGATTATGTAAATTTCTCATTACTCTTCATTATAGGAATGCGAAACTTAATTGGCCTGCATCGAGCAACACTGTGAAGGGTTCATACTTGGTGTGAGAATGTATTGTTTGTCGCAAAGGCTATTGTAGACTTTGTCTGGTGAGACTTTGTCTGGTGAGTCTTACACGAAGTAAAAACCTTATAAAATGACATTAATTTAACGTTATATTTTTTTTTTGGACTGTTTATTGAAACTTGGATCTAGTCAAGCCTTATAATAGTTACCCCAGAGCGGAGGGTTTTTCACATGTGCAACTTTATATTAAGTAGAGTCATCAATGACAGTCTCGCTATGCACAACTCTCCTAATTTTCTCTCTAGCAGAGCTGTGAATCACTCTCCTGGAAATTGAGAAAATATTGAAGAGTCATTAGTGAGAGCAAATCACTCTCGCAATACAACAATAAAGAAATCCAGGAGAGTGGTCAACAGGTCTTGCACATTTTACATACATGTACACCAGTCATTGCCGAATTAAAAGTGCTGGTATTTTCCATAAAAGCATACCGTAGCTGTTCTACTAATCACCTCAATGGCCCCTGACATTGACCCCTCAGCAGACCACATATATTAATTTCAAGTAACGTTCCACCTTATTATTTTATTCTTGCATTTTCTTGTAACCATAGGAATGAAATGGAAATCCCTGAAATCTGAAGGACCAATCACCCAGTATGCTCACTTTTATCCCCTTCCCTTTGACTGCTGTTAAACAGATATGCCATAATCACATTTTTGCATCGCCATTATCTTTCGGCATGCATATGGTCTGTTAGGTTACAAATGATCTACGTTGACAAGATATAACCTACTGTGCATCTACAGTAAGGCAGAAATAACTTGCTCATAAACGCGAGTGAAAAAAAACATTTTCGCGACTATAATTTATTAATCGCAGCCGGAAAACTCGCCTAAATCGCGCAAAAAATCAAAAGCATAATCGCTACTGAAACGCGTACGGTCGACGCGTTTCAGTCGAGATTATGCTTTTGTTTTTTTGCGCGATTTAGGCGAGTTTTCCGGCTGTGATTAATAAATTAAAGTCGCGAAAAAAAAAATTTTCACTCGCGTTTATGAGCAAGTTATTTCTGCCTTGTATATGGCGCTACATCCGGGCATTTCGTGATGGTTGCTCTGTCATGTCAGTGTGCCTGAGTTCGACATGTACATGTACTATCAGCCTTACACATTGACTTAATTTGCATACGCCATAGCTGGAAGGTGTACGACTTCTCACTCCCCTCACGGAAATAGGGCGCATTTAAGGCGCAAATGGGGTGCATGAATTGAGACAGCTAGGGCGCAGTTGGGGCGCAATTGGGGCGCGCGCCCTATCTGCGCCCCCAACTTTGCCATTAGACTCAATATGGCTAGGGCGCAAATTAGGGTGCGTTCCAAATATGTTAAGTGCGCCTTATATGCGCCCTATTAGAGAATAGGGCGCAGTTGGGGCGCAGTCTTAGGGCGCAGATAAGGCGCAGTTGGGGCGCAGAAAAGGCGCAGTTGGGGCGCGATTAGGGCGCACTCTCAGAATAATAGCATGAATGTTGTACTGATAGGGCGCAGTTAGGGCGCATTTGGGGCGCAGTTAGGGCGCAATTAGAGTGCAGTTAGGGCGCAGTTGGGGCGTAGTTAGGGCGCAGTTGGGGAACAGAACAGTATACATGCCATGCTAACCATGTTCTACCCTCAGTAAATAAAGTTTATCTATCTATCCATCATGTACATAAATTGAAGATATAAGGTGAAAGATGATTATTGGCATCTAACTAGTCTAAATAAATCTAATTTTGCTGTGCAGGTACATATTATTTTCATCTACATGTACAATGTGCATTCATGGTTAAAATTACATTTATTAGAAAATATATGTGCATGTACTACAGTCAGCTGTTGTGGAATTGGTACATTAGGTCATCTGACACTGTCGCTCACTTTTTCTTGAGTTTTTTTCTTCAAATTACTTCTACACATATCTGAAACCCTTTACATCATCCACTATCCACAAAACAGAGGTATAACACTCACCAAAATCTTGTTAGATGGGCATGAAATCTTCAAATTCAAAATGGTTCTTTGAAACCAATATGTCTGCCTTTCTTTTGTTAATATCAGCCAATAAGATAAAGGTCATGTGACAGTTTTGACTAATCAGATAACATGCTATTGTGCAGATAATAGGGCGCAGTTGGGGCGCAATTAGGGCGCACTCTGAGAATAATAGCATGAATGATCATGTACATGTACTGGTAGGGCGCAGTCGGGGCGCAGATAAGGGGCAATAGCTTCTTCAAGTAAAAGTCAGATTTTTGTTGTTGAAATAATGTTATTAAATTTAGTATGAAAGTCCAAATTTTACATTAATGAATTTATAGCCCAGAATAGTGAAGAAAGCAAACAGTCTGAATTTTTGGGAAAAACTTTTTTTTACTAAGACATGCATGCACATGTCTTTAAAATGACACACATGCATATGTGATTACTAGCTAAATGAATGTTGGTGAAAAAAGTTCAGACGGCACAAGTATACATGTATGGTTCACTCTGAATTTTAGATAAAATGGTTATGTCCAGAGGGCGCATTTAGGGCGCAGTCTGAGTTCTCAAAAAAGTAGTTATGTCCACAGGGCGCAGATAGGGCGCAGTCTGAAGTTTGGAGAAAACATCAATGTCCACAGGGCGCAAGTAGGGCGCAGTCTGAATATCAGAGAAAATTTCAAACTAAATAAGGCGCAGTTAGGGCGCGCGCCCTATCTCTAGCTTCTAGGGCGCATTCCTGAAGGGCGCAATTAGGGCGCAGCAGAGTGGATGGGATGAAGAAATGGGGCGCAATTAGGGCGCAGTAGATAGACAAGGCGCAATTGGGGCGCAGATGGGGCGCGCGCCCTAAATAGGGCGCGCGCCCTATTTCCGTGAGGGTCACCTCACCCCCCCCCGCTCATGGCATACACAAAATACTTAATGACTCCTAAAACAACAGAGAAAAACGCCCTCTGGTGACAAGGGGAAGTAATTCTACTTTACACCTAATCCCAGCATTGTTATCTCCCTTGTCCTGTTCCAAGAATTGGACACCCATGAAAAGTGTCATTCAACTACCACTCACAAAGACAACACTGCAGTGCTGGTCGTGAGTAAAATGCAGGTGAGCTGCCAAATACTCTCCTCCAAGTTTCTTCAGGCGAGCAGTATCAAGATATTCGTTAACAGCATAGGTATAGTTTACTTTCAAGGCGAGTGATCGTTAACTCTCCTTGAAATACTTTTAGGAGAGTGGAGGCGAGAGGAGAGTGATCACTCTCCTCTCACGGCCAGCACTGCAACAGTATTATGTATTCAACAATATTTGGCTGTATACTGGTACAACAATATGTGGAAACAAGTAATGGTTTCACTCATATGCGCGGACAATTGCAACTTGCCTGAACATGTTGTCAAGTTCTTAGTTCTATACATATGGTCCTTCATGAATTCGTCGTGAATTAGTATCGCAGAAATAACTCATTTTGTGGGCAAGTTCAGGCGTTTTCATTTTTGCGCTCTCTCACTGTAGGGCACCGCCATTGAATACGTAAAATTTTAGGTTACATTTCGTCCACAGCGGAGGTAGAAAAGTGTCTGAATTGAGTTGGAGTAACATTATCATTTATGGCAAAGTTTACATGATGTCACCAATGACGTTGTATTGTTTACGTCGCATGGAACGTAAATTACGTCACCGATCATAGAAGCGCTCGTTATCGGGCCATCGCAAATTTTCTAAGGTGTCTCCATAAATTACCATTCTTCTATATGAAATATCTCTGCACGTGTTGTTTTTTTGTTGTGGAAGATGTCATGTCTTTGAGGCAGCCATTATTGCGTGAGGTGGTCGTTTACTCTGTTTACATGGTTATACACTTCGGAAGCATTTTTTAATATCTAGTTCAATCCTATCACGCATGTCCTCTACGAACGGTCACCCTCACATCCTGTGGTATGTACATTATATGGTGCCTTTATTTTAACCCTTGAACCTAATTCCCCATCTCATGTGTACACTCCAATGCAACAACAGTGTGTTATGCACACCCACATTCCGTAATTAATACATGTATTTATTGTCAGCACAACTTGAGTAACTTATGGTATCATATACTGCTTGCAGGTACTTACAAATGGCTCTCACAGAGTGAACGAAATATTCAGGTGCAGTTATACTGCCATTCCACTATCATCAAATATTTGCAATCAAACACCTGTCTAGACTCCGTTCATCTTCGCAGTTCCATGCGAGAATCACAACACAAAGCAGAACCATAATTGGAGGTAGCATCCATGTTTGCCCAAACTATGGGTTTTAGCCCCCCACCGCCCACCCATGTAGAAACATGCTGAGAAATCAAAACTTCCCATAAACCCCCTCAGACATTACATGCTTTATTGATACCTCCCAAACTGGGGTCAACCATCACTCCAGTCTGAATGTCAGCCTGCACAATAGAATCGTCCAACATGGTTTGAAAAATACCAAGCAGTATATTGTACACTCAATGCATTATTTCTCATTATTGACTTATATTAATTATTTCTTTTTCTATCAACAGAACAGTCTCCTATATACTATTCTATTCAACACCCCACGTCATGAAGATTGTCAGCGAAAGTCGACAACTGAAATGCTATTCAACTCCCTATGTCACGATGGCCGTCAGCGGAAGTCGACAACTGAAATGCTATTCAACACCCTGTGTCATTATGGCTGTCAGTGGAAATCAGCAACTGAAATGCTATTCAACTCCCTATGTCATGATGGCCATCAGCGAAAGTCAGCAACTGGAATGCTATTCAGCACCCAATGTCCCAATGGCTTTCAGTGGAAGTCAGCAACTTAATTCAACACCCTGTGTCATGATGGCTGTCTGCGGAAGTCGGCAGCTGAAATGCTATTCAACACCCTATGTCATCATGGCCATCAGCGGAAGTCATCAACTGAAATGCTATTCAACTCCCTATGTCATTATGGCCATCAGCGAAAGTCAGCAACTGAAATGCTATTCAGCACCCAATGTCATGATGGATTTCAGTGGAAGTCAGCAACTTAAATGTTATTCAACACCCTGTGTCATTATGGCTGTGTGTGGAAGTCGGCAACTGAAATGCTATTCAACACCCTGTGTCATGGCTGTCTGCGGAAGTCAGCGACTGAAATGCTAGTCTACACCCTATGTCATTATGGCTGTCTGCGAAAGTCGACAACTGAAATGCTATTCAACAGCCCGTGTCATTATGGATGTCAGTGGAAATCAGCAACTGAAGTGCTAGTGTACACCCTGTGTCATTATGGATGTCTGCGGAAGTCAGCATCTGAAGTGCTATAACACCCTATGTCATTATGGCCGTCGGCCGAAGTCATCAACTGGAATGCTATTCAACTCCCTATGTCATGGTGGCCGTCAGCGGAAGTCAGCCACTGGAATGCTATTCAGCACCCAATGTCATGATAGCTGTGAATGGAAATTCAGCAACGGAAATGCTGTTCTACACCCTATGGTGGCTGTCAACGGAATTCAGTAACTAAAATGCTATTCAGCTCTACATGTATGTGCATGATGGATGTCAATAGAAGTTAGGAACTGAAATGCTATTCAGCACTAAGTGACTGTCGTAATGCATGCCAACGGAAATCAGCAACTGAAATGCTATTCAGCAGTTTCTGTCATCATGGATGTCAACAGAAGTCAGCAACTGAAATGCTATTCAGTACTAAGTGACTGTCATGATGCATACCGGCGGAAGTCAGCAACTGAAATGCTATTCAATACCTCATGATGCCAGGCTGTAAACATGGTAAAGGGAATTCGGCAAATGAAATGCTGTTGTGCATGTACACCCTGTGTCATGATGGCTGTAATCATATTAATCATTAGTTATTGTATTTCTTAAGCCCTCCTTAAAAAGTGTTGGCCAAGGTATTCGTTCATCTAATCCAAATTATTCATATTTGCAGTCACCAATTTCATATATTTCAGGTTTATGGCAAAAAGATAAACGTGTGAGTACATTGTATCGAACCCCTACATAATTCAAACATTTAAAAATTCATAACTGTTAGACTGTATTATCTCTACCTCTTGCAGCAAATTATTCACATGTACATGTATGTACGTAAAACGTATTCATCCTGGCTTACTCGAACATGTGCTTAATGTTGATATATATGCTCATAATTGATGCTCAGTCTCACTGAAAAAAATTATTGGGTCACATGCCACCCAACATTATTTTGTTCAAGTGTATGCAACTTGAAAATATTGAGTCATCAAGTTTAAGCTACATGTACTCATCATTATTCTAAGGGGGTCAAATTCATTAAGAGTCCTTTGGGGTTCCATATATTCCTACCTCACAGTATTGGGTTTGCCCACCACATTACCAACCAATATCTTTGGGTCATAATTGTACCAAATATTTGTCACCCATTAACATTTGGTACATGTGTTACATGTATCTATATGAAACAAAACTGTTTGTTCAAAAGCCATCGTCTCTTTTTGGAACACACTATCATAACAGTATGCATTCCTCTATTCCCAATAACTTTGGTCAGTCAGAGTTGTTCAATAATGTCGACAGTGGTCCCATTTCACAGCATTAGCCCACATTGTCAACTATCAATTTGTCAGCATCTCTTTAGTTGCCATATCCTATATGGTCTGTTTGTATTTCAGTGCACTTTTATCTCACATTGCAGGATAGACTTTGAACTTCAACAGCCAGTGATATTTTGGATGACATCGTGGACATAGTGTATGAGGCAGTGCCAAGGCAGTATTTCTGCAAGTCAAACTCCTCCAAACACAGGCCCATATACTGTGATTGACCATGCATCCTCTCAACAGTTGTAAAGACCCTGTGCTAACTACCCAATTTATACCTGGGAAAGTAAGTGTATTTGCACAATTACATATTAACACATATGCAGGTTACATGCATGTACATGTACCTTTCTCCAAAGGGCACACAGAGCTCTTTCGTCCTGGAGCAGCACGTTCTCAAGAGAGTGGGAGACAAAGCAACTCACTGGTAAAACCAGAGGTTCACCCAATTTTAGACCAGGCAAGCATCACATCACTAACGTTCTGCCAGTACTAGCTCAAATTTGCAAATATCTTTTTCTATTACATATTTTGTGTTCACCATCAAATATACATATAAATTGTCAAGTACGGGGTCATTTATATCACTATTTTCTTTAGGGCCCTTGGTGGTTATAGGTGGTCTAAGGCACATTGCTGGTAGCCTCATAGTTCCAGCCCTATGTGTGAAAGTATTTTAGTTACTTGCCGATGGGCGGTGGTGATGTCCGGGCACTCCAGCTTCCTCGGCCACTAAAACTGACTGTCACCATATGAGTGAAATATTCTTGAGTGTGACAATAAAATTAAACTAAACTCTACCATTTCTCGCTATTCTCTTGGTAAGCAATGAATACTGGGAGACCGGATACTGATCGGTCAAAATCATATGCTGCCTGCTCATAGTTTGTGGGGGAGGGGGGGGGGGGACAATTGGCTCTCATTTACACGTGAGAATGTTACAACAATCCAGTTTACCGTACTGGTTTCATTTCAACAAGCTATCAGTTCAGCATGCAGCAATTATATTGCTTTTCACAGTTTAGAATACTACTAATTCAGCTGCATGTATGCATCGTTTCAGATTGTGCAAGGTATCAGCATGAGGATCTGCTTTCAAAGGAAATGAACCCCACAATTAACTCTTACACATATATAATATCCAGGTAAACATCTTGCTACACATATGAGTTGTTTTAAATATACTACTTTTTTAGCTCATCTGGGCCAAAGGCCCGATGGGCTTATGTCATGGCCTGATTGTCCGTCGTCAGTTGTCTGTCGTCCGTCGTGCATAAACATCTTCTCTGAAACCGATTAAATATGACTGCCATGGTGGCCATCTTGAATTTGCCATTGAAACATTGTTATCGCGATTTCTCAGGAACTACTGCATAGATCTTTCTCAAATTTGGTACACAGGTTCCCCTTGGGGTCTAGTTGTGCAAGATACCTTTTGTGGTCTTATTCACAAATCCAATATGGCCACCAGGTGGCCATCTTGGATTTCCCCATGAAACATTGTTATTGCAATTTCTCAGGAACTACTTTGTGGATCTTCCTCAAATTTGGTACACAGGTTCCCCTTGGGGTCTAGTTGTGCAAGATACCTTTTCTGCTCTGATTCGAACATCCAATATGGCCACCAGGTGGCCATCTTGGATTTCCAGATGAAACAATTATCCCGATTTCTTAGGAACTACCGCATGGATCTTTCTCAAATTTGGTACAGAGGTTCCCCTTGGGTCTAGTTGTGCAATTAAGATACAATTTATGGTCTGATTGAAAAATCCAATATGGCCACCAGGTTGCCATCTTGGATTTACAGATGAAAAATTGTTATCATCATTTCTCAGGAACTACTGCCTGGATCTTTCGCAAATTTGGTACAGAGGTTGCCCTTGGGGTCTAACTGTGCCAGATACCATTTGTGGTCTCATAGAAAAATCCAATATGGCCACCAGGTGGCCATCTTGGATTTCCCCATGAAATTTTGTTATCGTGAATTCTTAGGATATTACTGCATGGATGTTGATACACAGGTTCCTCTTGTGGTCCAGTTGTGCAAGATACCTTTGTTTGGTCCATTTCGATAATCCAATATGGCCGCATCTTGAATTTCCCATGAAACTTTATCATAAAATCTCAGTGAATAACTGCATGGATCATTCAGTGTTCAGGGGGCACAACACAAGTTAGAAACTCATCTGCAGTTTTCTCACAGCTACTTTCTCTAGTTACAGACAGATGAGCTACAGTGCTGTGGCACTATCTTAATGCATTTGAACACTCTGGTTAACATGGTTAACTCATTGCCTACGGCAAGCCGCTGTAAGCGGCTCACGTTTCTTTAACATGTGCCGGAAAGCCGCTGACAGCGGCTTCTTGATAGCCTTATCTAAACACACCTGTCATTGTTTGTTTTCAGCCCCGGAAGCCAAAAAGTGACCAATTAAAGCTTCCATGATATATGAATCACTGGGGACATTCTATTCAGGCTCGATTTAGCGGTTATGACGTCGGGAATTTCCAAATAACCTCATATATCATGTGACAATTGAGAGGGAAACCCCAAACATAGCGAATGTTGTGTGTTTGTTATCTCCTAACTACACAACATGCAAATTCAAGAACAGTTTTCATCATCAGTTTTTATTTGTACGAATCACGAAAGCATCAATGATTGTAAAAATATATAGATACATGTAGCCTCATGAAATGCGACAAATGAAAGGTATTTCCCAAGCATGGCATCATCATCACGTGTGGGTGACGTAACTTCGTAAGTGGTCCGTGGTTTTTTTTTTCGCCCGACTTGAAAAAAAACAACAAACAATTCAAGAATGGTTTCCATCATTAGTTTTTATTTATATGAATCCCCAAAGCATAAGGATTGTAAAAATATATAGTTTACCCTACCTACAGTGCCCATGGAAAAATCTGAGCCATTATTATAACCATATGCGGAAATTTATTTTTTTGCAAAATTTATTCCGTCCAAACGTGGATATTTATTCCGTAGGCAAAGAGTTAATAGTGAAGTATCCATGACTTCATGTTAGCATTTGCTGTTCATAAAATAACCTTGGCAGAAATAAAAATGTCCAAATTTCATCGGATTCCATTCATATTTGCAGTATATCATTAAAATTTATCATTGATAAGAAGAAAAAACTCGAACTCCTGATTCATCATATAATTCATCCATTGTTTCTGATTTTGCAGTCGAGCATAAACACCATTATGACACAGTTACATTCTTCAGCACAGCATTCAGCATGGTGCATCCTTTGTATTAGTAGCTCTCCAGAGGTCTGCAACTGACACTTCCATATTTATAATTTTTTTGAAGATACACATTTCTGGCAGTTATATTATGTGAATAGAAACGTAATGTTATGAGTCATTCGGTGTGACTGACAGCTAAATTTACTGCACACTAGTATTGCTCTAGGATCTGAAGAATCGCTATTCCTAGAAACACAAAACTTGCATGACCATCTTCAATTTATGCAAAGTTATGAATTATCCGTATCTCTCACAACATTCACTGTTCAACGTGAAAGTTGGTATACATCATCGATACATCAACAGACTAATTCCAATGAATTACCAAACCATTGTTTTTTTGATCAGGCAGAACCTTGGTAACTTAGCTGTAATATATGCAAAATTATTTATACTTTTTCTGATACCATTCAAGGGTTGAATACGAAAGTTGGTGTACATCTTTGATAGATTAAGAGACTTTAAATGATTGACCAAACTGGTTCATTGTGCCAAAACCTTGGCGATCATGACTGTAATGCATGCAAAATCATTCATCATATTCATCTTTTATTCTTGTCAACTGTTTAACCCTTTCACTGTTTAACCTGGGTTCTCCTGCCATGTTGCGGCCTTTACAAGAATACTGTACACTTAGACGTGTCGTCCATGCTTTGATGTCAAAATAATAGGAAATGCCATTTGCGGATGCGCCAGTAACGACGGAATTATCTTCTGTTTGATCAGCGTGTCTGTCAATGCATAGAATTACGCCCGCCGCCGTAACGTCACTGTCACAGAACGACTGCGAACTTGGACGTACACTGCACGTCATGAACACAATGAGTAGATAAAGCAGTGACGTGCACTGCACGTCATCAACATTGAAAGGGTTAATGTGAAATTGAAGTCATATACATCACCCGAGACTTTTGTACAACTGAAAAGAGCCACATGTAAACATTGTTTATGTCAGACAGGCTAATGTAGTCTTTGTCTTGATGTTTACATGAAGTATATACCCTATAAAGTGATATATCAGTATTAGTTTAATGTGCTAGGATTGTGTTTTTGGGAAAATAAGAGTTACATGTACTACAGAGTAATACAGTACAGTATTACGGTATGGCGCTTTCCGTCCATTTCTTGTCCGGGCTCTGTATCCGAAGGTTTTTTCATCTGGCACAAGTTCTTGTGGGTGTATACATTAGGGAAAGATGATGTGTCAATTACCAAATTAATGTATCTGCATTCAGATTGCATTTGTAATAACAGTATGATCACCCCACATTTAATGTACATGTGTATCATTGGCAGTGAAAGGAAAGCGTGACAGATGCCAGTTTTGCAACTCATCATGAGTAATTTGTTTCATATCAAAACAAAGGCCTGAATACACCGGCCAGCATCAGGTACATCTAGTGCCTGTAACTATGTCAGTGCCTTTTTTTACGACTTCATAATTATTGCAGATATGTTTCTTCATCATAATACGTGTATGCAATCTTGCTCTGTACGATATGTTAGAGAACTCTAGTATCCCAATAGTTGTTTTTTCACACACCCCTCTAAAACGGAGGTGAAGAAGGCCATGTTTTCTGGCAGACCCGTCATTGAAGACAACTTCAATCGGCAACACTTTGCGTGCAATATATATGGCCTATTTCACTCCTTGGTTGAATGGTTCCCCACATGTAGTCACCTATTGTATGTGTCTTACATGACGGATTTGCCTGTTTTCTCAATGGAGTGACACATAGAAATCTGCCATAGGCAACAATGGACATACTTATCTGCAGTGGGTGGTATAAAAAATAGATTATTATGTACCGTAATATATACAACATATATTTTTGCCCGTTAACAATTCACTATGGTTACTTAAACTGTATACTGTAGGTTGGTGACTATATAAAATTATATATAAGCCATGTTGCCTTATATTTTTGTATTGTCCTGATGTCTTAATCAAAAATTATTCACCTCCTTCGCCTCCATCGTAGTCTGCTTATTGGCTGCCCGTCACTTAACATGTTCTTCCAGTTTGAGCAGTTCACCTCATTTCATAGGTCGTGAGTTATGGGTAACTTTTAGTTTAGTTCAAATGTGAAAAGTTGTATCATTTTGTTTTCATTTTATTGTAATTCATGATATTAATGTTGTAATCCGATTGTTATTTTTTGACCTCCAGGTTGCTGGTACATCATGTCCAGAATGGCAAACAAGTGTTGTGCAACGTGACAATAAACTATCCAATATCCAGCTAACATTCCATAGATCGCTGTATATAGGTAAATATGCCAAATTTTACCAACATTATTTTGTATAAGTATACATGTATATTCAACCACAATGAGTTATCAAATAATAACATTGTGTTGCCAGCTGTGCTCTGCCTGAATATAATTTGCCCGCTTTATTGAGGTGCAGACTGGAGCCAGAGCATGTTTGACTTGGGTTATTATGGAAAGACATGATATCTTTCCTTCTGTTCTTGTATAATATGCATTGTTATTCATTTCTCCAGTTGTTTTTCATTCAAGTCCAGCTATACATGCATTTTCCAAAAACTAACTTGTCTAAGCCATTTCGACAAAATCTTTACCAAATCCTATTCCATCACATAGCCTGATAGCTTACATCATACTCCACTTAAAGGTCAACCCAAACAGTCTGATGTCAAAAATATAGAAAAAATATTCATTTTTATTCTGGTTGGCGAGATATTGCTGTTTGAAAGGTGAAAATTGCTCTCCTGTCAATTCCAGCTGTGACGTCATGAAGGGACAGCCGATTTGAACTCTCTATATTAAAGCCTATACCACAGTCATAGGCACCTGCTGATTTCTGTATATTTTTGTAGTATCGGGGCATTATTTGTTACAGATACCAGCGGGAGGTTGTACTTTTACTATAGATGAAATGTCAGTCTTCATTTGTGGCCTAAAGATGAGAAAACCGCTGAAATTTGTACATAACCCGAGGGTGTGGTAAAGCGGCCCGGGCCATACTCGTAACTATTTGCTTGGTGCATTTTGACAGAAAGACATCATTCGATCATCTGGACAGCGTTGTAGTGGAACTGGGGTATAAACTAAAACTAAAGGGAACCATGATTCCAAACACAAAGTTGAAGAAAAGTCAGAATGCCACGGTAAAGAAATCGTAGAACACGGAGAAGCGAGGTACGGGTTATGCGACCACGGACATCGGTTCCACAGTACCTTGCCTGCAAGCCGGGCCTCAGGCAGGGAGACAGCTGTACGCGCCTACGGGGTCCTGCATGCTCGCTCTCCCAAAATCCACCCCAGCGAACATTACGGGAAAACGGCTAAGGAGACTTCTAGTAATGTTAATATTTTCATGATTCTGTGACATTTTGGATTGTGGGAATGTCACTGGATTTCAACTGAATTGACGTAATTTCTCGGAAATTGAGCAAAAGTGAATGCCGATCTATTCGTCGTTTCTACACCCACTCACTCCGGATAACTTTCGGCCATGGATTTCCTGTCTTGTTATCAAACACAGGGTTGTGTGAAATTGGTATCTCTTGGAGAATATGGGAAAACAATCCGAATTAAAATATATGACATATATCAACATACTTATCAACAGTTTACTGTCCATTCCGTCGAATCCCGGAGTTCACCCCATCGATACCAACGTGCTAGTTCGTTGTATCACAGAATCGTTCTACATTTAATACAGTTTGAAATATTTGGACTTTTGGTCTTTATAGATATAAAGTTTCAACTTGGGTACTAATCTGTATTGAATAAACGGCCTGGGCCGAAAGCTGTCATGACGGAATTGGAGTGTCAAAATCGTGTCAAAAATTAGCAGAGTTGTACCCGGCTCAAATTCATAGGGCTGAATTCCTTCGTTGGTCTGCAAAAAAAATGGTTTATTTTGCACGTTATCATCATCCTCTGTGTCTATTTCATCTTCTTGATGAAAAATGTTTCCATCAAACAGGGTTCCCGCGGTCATGGAAAATCCTGGAAAGTCATGAAATTTGAAAATTGATTTCCCAGGCCTTGAAAGTCATGGAAGTTTGTGTCTGGTCATTGAATTTTGTGATAGGTCATGGAAAAAATAAAAGGAACCTGAAAATGTCGGCCAGGTCAATATTTCTCTTGATTTTTTTTTTCACCGAAAAGATGAATTTCCTGGACCAGCGAATGTTCTATTTGCCGAGTGTTGTGTATGGTCTACGAATGCGATCAAGTGTGCATCAGGGAAGGTAACTTTGGCATGTTTGGTCTTGGAACTCCCAGCGTGCATTTAGGAGGAATAGGCTCTTCTCAAATTGCATCAGTGTAAAAAGAAATGCCATGAAAATGCTCTTCTCACTCATCATGGCTGTGGACAGATTTTCTCGATGCCCCATGAGAATTTCTGATAGGTCATGGAAAAGTCATGAAATTTGTCCATAAAAGGTCATGGAAAGTCATGAAATTCAATCTGAATTTCTATGCATGAACCCTGATCAAAGGAGCAAATATCGCTCGAATCGACATCTGAATTGGAGCTCTGACTGTACCGACGCTTTCCATGTTATCAGCTACTGACCACATTCCCTGTGTGACGTCACCAACCCAGCCGTCAAACTGTCAAATAGCCCACTTTGTTCCCATATTGAATGTGTTTCTAATCAGATTAGAATTTTTCAATATTTTTTCTGTGCAAAGTGAAGTATGAACTATGAGGATTTTCAAGCATTTCTAGACAAAAAAAAAATTGCGTTTGGGTTGACCTTTAATACATCCATCCACCTCCTCCTCCCATCTTTTTTCACTTAGTGCTTTCTCCTGTCTCCTAAATTGAGCTTCATACCCTCATATTTTCAGGAACATCCAGTCCCTCTGAAAATGTTGACAAAAGTGTTGTCACTACATGTAGCAATAACATATTTGCACCCCTCTTTCTTGTTGCTTTTATGTATTTTGTCTATGGTAAGCTAGTTCACTATTTGCATATTGCAGATACGGTTGATATGCAGCTTTACAGAACCACATTCAATTTGCCAGTCTCTCCATCACTAAGACAATGTCAATTTGCCAGTCTCTCCATCACTAACACAATGCCAGTTTGTATTATCTGTGCTGCACCTTCTCCGCATTTTCTCACTTTTATGGTTCTAATTCATTCTCCTGAGTGAACAGCGATTACAGGTAATATGTAATATCTCATGGTGTATAAATTGTCATAATCTTGTTCTTAGGGTGGGTCGGCAGTATCCAAAATAACCATATGTGCAAGTTGCGGCGCAGTAAAAAAGCACATCAGTGCATGTTATTGTGTTGTGAACGTCATGGTTTTGCGACGTTGTAATGTGATGTCACGAATTACACTGACTCATTGTGTGACGTCACTCCAGCTGTTCTTGAAAACACCTAGGCAAAGTTGTGATTTAAAGATTTTTGGCGTGATTATGTGAAAAAGTAGTTCATGGATCCACCCGGCCCCCACTAAATTTTTATTTCATATTTAGAATCTGTATTTCATTTCTATTTGCAATCTATATTCAATTTTGAACATATGAAATGGATAATATATGCATTATGCATTTCAATCTACACTTTAATGCGACAACTCCGAGCTTCTCTACGTAATTGCAACATAATGCAGGAGCAAAACAGTAAATCTGTTTCTTGTCTGGGACTCCTTATAAGCAAAACATGCTACTTGTAATTAGTAATAAACATAAGCAGACTCGTCTGTACCCAGCTGTGAACGGCATTTCCATATTCTTACAGTCGAGTCACAGTTTCCATTCATGTGAATACCTCCATCCTTGCCCCGTCATCTTACACTGTTAATTCTTAAGTCACCTTTGTCCTGCAACACTTTTCCTTTATGGTTATTGTGTTTGCTTTTTACCTCTTCAGTTGCAGGTACATCTATGCTGAAATCTCAGGCAACAAGGTTATAACCCGGCCAACAATCATGCAGAAATGTAGATGTCATCAAGCGCATCAACAGTCTCCGTACTAATCAAGGTCTTTATACCATGTATTTTCACCAGCTTGAGGTGAAATCTTACAGTAGTTAATTTAAAGATATTTACATGAGCTTAGTAATGGCTGTCTTTATGCAATATCATGGAATCCACAAATATATGAATGGCTCTTTGTGCATTGTAAATTTTTGGTTAACGAATAGTTCTCACCTCTAACCTTGTGGTACTCAACAATGTCATGTGCTCTACACAGTACATTTTGTGAACATGTACATGATGTGGTCATTATTATATAAATATGTTTAGTAGTCATATATTTCCACTCCTTTTTCAGATTCTTCCCAGTCTATGAACAGCAGCCTGCAATGAAATGCTCATGAACAATGCTATTTGCCTGTTTAACATCCTGGAACTGTATATCCAGCATTTTGGAAGTTGCACTGTTCTTCATGTGGATGGGATGGTTTCATAACAAACGTATATGGTGTATATGTACAGTAATCACATTACCTGTAAGGAAGTTACTGTTACCAGGCGCAATAATCATGTTGAAACACATTGTGGTATCAGCAGACAAATTCAACTCAAGTCCGTACATGTGCATAAGGTACATATATACTCAGAATTTATTCCCATATACTACAGAATAATGTGACATGAAAACGTTGATACGCGAAACACTTAATGTTCAACGAGGAATGAGCGAAAGGGAAGAGGTTTAGGACAATGGTAGCCATTCAATGTGAACAGGCAGACACGGTGAACAAGTATTAAGGAAGGACAAAGGTAGAACAACACCAGTACACTGTAAAAAAGCCCAGTACAATGTAAAACACACATGCATCACAATATAAAAACACAGTGAATATGAAGGACATACTGTAGATGCCTTATTATTTGCGTGAATTATCGACCAGGGTTTTACTTTCAATCCATGTCCGCGGGATCTAACATTCGCAGCTAATGTGCACGAGTGGACTAGGAATGCAGGGGTGAATCCCACAGAATGTTTTTTTTTTCTCCCAATATCTGCCATTCCTTTAACTATGAACTAAACTATGCTATCTAAAAAATGTCCTATTGAAATTTCAACCTACAACCGTCAATAGTAATGTTGAAAATAGTACAAATACTTCTCATTAACTGAGTACACATCTTTAGCCAGTATTGTATTCTTCCAATCATCTTTGACATAAGACCTGGCCACCAGTAACCATGAGGCAAAATTCAGTCAAAATCGCAATTCGTTCATCATAATTGGTATGTTCTTTCTCAGAGTATATGTCAGGACAAGAATGTTGCTTCTAATATGGTTGTTAACTGTTCTGACATAATAGGTACACCTAATTCATTGCTGATACATAGGTGGTGCAACCCATTCTCTACAGACTTACTCTTGTGTACTTCTATAAGTGTGTGTACCTCTTGCATGTCTTGCATTCATATGGTCTAATCGGTCGACAATATTATTCATCTTCAATATAGTAAGATAATTTAAAGGGAATTTTTTTTCTTTTAGCGGAAGTATATATATATATATAGGCTTAGACCTATCGAGTCCCCAAAATTATTTTGGAAAAGAATATCTTCACTTTGACACACATATCGGGCAAATCCTCAGATAATCAGAACTCATAATTTGGCATATGTTTTAAAATTCTGGTTATTGGATACAACTATCCTTCAGAACTCCGGGCAAGAAACAAGTTGAGCAGTTTAGAGGTTGAGACTGAGGTTACCGGTTGTCATGTGACCGCCAGCTGAACACTGGGAGTGAGTGAGTAGGATTTAACGTCGTTTTCAACAATTTTCAGTCCTATCATGACGGTGCCTACATGTGCCTGGACACGAGAGTGCCCTCAGTTCCTTTTACCCTGGACACTGATAAGCCCAGCTGTGAGCGAGGATATTTTCATATCCTGAAAGTCCTCGGTGGGACTCGAACCCACACCAGACCAGCAGCCGAGATTACGAGCGTGCACTCTTTCCCCACGGCCACTCTCCCGCCCCGGCCCAGAGCTGAACACTGGTATGCTGTTCAAACAGATGAAACTCTCTTTCATTATGTAGGCTTGTACATATGATTGTTTGTACAAATGCAGGAGTAGAACTCTCAAAGAAAAAATTTACCACCCCAAATACAAGCATCGCTTTTGATTTCATATAGGATTTATTCAAACATTCAGTCATCAATTGAAGCAAAAATTACTAGCATTTTGGAATTGTATCCAGTATGATTGAAACATACTGTTCACAGTGTATGAATATATTTTTCGACAATAGTTAATCAGCGCTGACCAAACGGGCGATCTTTGTCGGGCATGTATAATATATGGGCTATTATAGAGAACTATTGTAAAACAGCAGAAATGCTCATTATACAAAAACAAACGGTAACATATTGTCATATTCCGAACTTGGCATTTGTTCATACCAAACATTTAATATTTCTTCAAAGTCATTGTTTACCAGGCTCTTCAGACCTGGTCAATCTCACCCACTGGGGGCCACCTGATGTGGACCCTGCATGTGTTGGTGCATAAACATCACATGAACTGACTAACATTCTGACATTGGCTTTTCTAACATTGTGTTATCATCTCCTCATCAGGGTTAACATTTCAATTCATTCATTCCATTTATTCACCAATATAATATTAGCATTCTGCAGTTCAGCTTTGAGAAGTTAACAATGTTCAATATAGGTTAGCCTTTATAAATAAATATGTATGGAAAGTATTAAAACCCCAGGGGGCTTGTTTTATCCATATATGACTAAATAATATGAATTCATTTTATTTGGTATTGGCGAACGTTTGTTGAAAGATTTGATAAATTAACCATACCGCATGCACCTCCTATCGATAGCATACACTTCCACTGTACGTTGAGCATTATCTCTACTAATCATATCTGTGCTTTTATTGAACAAAGCAAATTCAATAGGTATTTTTATCTTCAGTTCTTCAATTGCTTTCAGTGGTATTTACTCACAAAATAATTGTTGAATATGCAATATTTCAACAAGTGTTATGAAGCTTCACAATGTTGTCAGTAGCTCACATAAATTTTATCATGCATAACCAAAATGACCTTATCCCATAAGTCGCTCAGGTGTTTACATGTCATTTTTTATTCATTCAGATGCACGACACTGTGGTCCTTGATGTGGAGAAGACAAAATCAAAGCATCCCAGAGTTTAGCGATCCTGGGTTATTATGGTGAAGACAATTTGAAAATGTGTTGTCCGTCACAAATGTGACACCCTGACACCTCACACGTGTGTTTTTAGCTCATCTGGGCCGAAGGCCCAATGGGCTTATGTCATGGCCTGATTGTCCGTCATCATGCAGTCGTCCGTCGTGCGTAAACATCTTCTTCTCTGAAACCGCTTAACCGATTAAGCTGAAACTTGGCATGCATGTTCCCCCCACTGAGTACACCAGAATTTGTTCATGCCGTGTCGATACTATTTTAAATATGGCCACCAGGTGGCCATCTTGGATTTCCCCAGGAAATTTTGTTATCGCGATTTCTCAGGAACTACTGCGTGGATCTTTATCAAATTTGGTACACATTTGGTCTAGTTTTGCAAGATACCTTTTGTGGTCTGATTCACAAATCCAATATGGCCACCAGGCGGACATCTTGAATTTCCCAATAAAACATTTTTATCGCGATTTCTCAGGAACTACTGCATAGATCTTTCTCAAATTTGGTACACAGGTACCTCTTGGGGTCTAGTTGTGCAAGATATCTTTTGTGGTCCGATTCAGAAAACCAATATGGCCACCCAGCTAGGGGCCATCTTGGATTTCCCCATGGAACATTGTTATTGCAATTTCTCAGGAACTACTTCATGGATCTTTCTCAAATTTGGTACACAGGTTCACCTTGGGGTCTAGTTGTGCAAGATACATTTTGTGGTCTGATTCAGAAATCCAAAATGGCCACCAGGCGGCCATCTTGAATTTCCCGATTAAACATTGTTATCACGATTTCTCAGGAACTACTTCTCAAATTTGGTACACAGGTTCCTCTTGGGGTCTAGTTGTGCAAGATACCATTTGTGGTCTGATTCAAAAATCCAATATGGCCACCAGACGGCCATCTTGGATTTCCCTATGAAACTTTATTATCGCGATTTCTCAAGAACTACTGCATTGATCTTTCTTAAACTTGATACACAGGTTCCCCTTGGGGTCAAGTTGGGCAAGATACCTTTTCTGGTCCGGTTTACTGCATTGATTACTGCATGCATCATTTAGTGTTCAAGGGGTGGGAGGGGGGGGACAACACAAGCTAGAAACTCATCTATTGCAGTTCTTTAGTAAAAATTTCTCACAGCTGCTTTCTCCAGTTACAGCCAGATGAGCTACAGTGCCGTGGCACTATCTTTTGTATGATTCCAAAGGAGCCTTTCCATTTGATGTCTGGACTTGAGCTGAAACAATCACTTTGCAGTTTAGATTATGTATATTTCAGTGGCAAAATCGGACATATTTGGAAATTTTATACCGCCCACAAGTGATATGCATGAATTGACAAACCACCACTTTTACCTGTTGCTGGCCTATCGAAATTACAAGCAAATTTAGCCCTTCATTCTGGGAACATCCTAAAGAGGTAACCCTTCACATGTGGACTGCAATGAAATTTTCTGGACAATCTGCGATAGTGAAATATGTTGCGATAATGAAGTATATATTTCACCACATCTAACTTGTGCCAACCATTCATGAAGGGAACGGGTGGAAATGATCATCAATAATAAATATGTCATACGTTTGTTTTATGAAAGCTGTGTCGATGGACCATGCTTCATGTAAATTGTTTGGTTGGCAAAATTGTCACATCACAATTGAAAGCGGGCATCCTCAATGCTTGTTGTATGACTTCATAATCAGGACCTCACATCATCACGCTCGCAACAAGGGAAGTTTTGCTGAGCAGACAAATGTTATCTTGAACTCTCCAAAGCATGTCTGGCAATAATGAAGTTTGGTGAAGTGAGGGAGTATTCAAATTATGACTGATATTCTTGCTGCTACTGTGTATGTTGATCTTGCTGAATATAACCGAACATGCCTTTATAATGGCAGACTTCAATGTTGAAAACAGCGGAGTACTTGGGAGTTGAAAATGTTCTGTCCTTTTTAAGGCTGATTTTGGTAAATTATCAAATTTCAATGCTCTTAAATAACCCTCAGTGGCATGAGGATCATTTTCAAGCCATCATAAATTTCTGTTATTTATACATTATGTTTTTGGTTTTCTTTATATTCAAGGGTGAAAAACAAATAGTGAGACAGAAGGCCCTTACATCAACAAGTACCGACCACAGCTGCTGCTGTTGTGACCAGTGAGGATGGACCAGGTGAATTTATGTTTGAATAGTGCCATTTTTAGCTCGCCGTATACGAAGTAGGCAAGGTATTGGGAGAGAGAGGGGGAAAGTGGCGGTGTCGGTGTCGGTGTTGGTGTTGGTGTCGGTGTTGGTGTCCGGTTAGACTTTTATGTTTAGGCTGGACTTAGAAAGTTTTCTGGGTTAATCTTTTCTGTTTAGGCTGGACTTAGAATAATTTTGACTTCTTATTAGGCATGAGATGCAGTGTACATTGTATACACAGTCATACATACCAAATCACATACAGTATATTCCTTTATAGTATTTACTAATAGTTTTTGACATTATTTTGTTTCAGAAGTACAATATCAAAATAACTGGCGGGGGAATCCCGCAGTACCGAACCTCTGTTAGTTTTTAATTTCGTGTCGCCTTAAATGAAGGACGCCATTTCCTAAAATTTTATCAAATTCTCGTTGACCCTGAAGCTTTTGTACAACCATATCTGTGTCCACACATTTAACTTACTATATTAATTAAAAGTGAGTTTGAATCAGTTTGTGAGCTCAGTCTTTACCCATGCACATTATTATGGAGCATTACAGTATGATTGGACACAGTTGTCATTGCGTTCTTTTATTTGCATACAAATGTGAAGGTTTACCACAGTGCAAGTGTCCAATTGCCTGTTGGAAATGATAGATTTAGTCCTACTATTGCACTGTTATTAGCTTTGTTTGTTCACATATCATCACACAAAGTTACACCAAGAACGTGCTCAAAATTGCACACCTATTGTTCCTAACTACATACATGAACATGTATTCATCAGATCTATGCAATGGGATGTGTAGGCTTACTTTTGGAAAAAATGTAATCTTTATTGGTAGTTATATAATATAGTTCCTCCTTCAATCCAACCTCAATATCACTAAATATAGAAATCATATTTCTGAATAAATTTATTATTTTAAATGATGTGCATTGCCAATGATGTGCAACCTCAAATGATGTGCCATCCTTAAGGGCTCGATCTTTTTGCGAAGCTGCATATATCTCTTATATGTGATACTAA